>JBBPQC010000011.1:0-84721 GCA_038092295.1 Leccinum arenicola | reverse complement strand
AAAATGAGTACATCAGCGTCACGCAAAGACGCTGATTAACAGAAAATTGACGCTGATGTGTCGCGTCCTCGCCGCTAACTAGCCGCGTCTTGGACGCTCTGAATTAGTCGATTTACTTTTTGCAGTGCATGTATGATCCCAGCACGCGTCCATGGCGTCGCGATGATGGCCCCGGCGGGACTCCTGGGTCAGTTTACGTGCTTGATGGAGCTGGAGTAGCCGATTGCGCTCGTCTTCCTAATCGGATCGCACGTCCGCGTCAAGTAGTACTGACCTAATATCTCGCGAGTCTCTCGTGAAATCAACGTCGTCATAAGTACTGCCACTGTCGACGAAACCAAAAAGGGTCGTCGAAGTGAAACATGTTCTCCTAGCAGAGACTTTTTTCGTAAAGTACATATGCATAAGTAGTACATCCAAGCTTGGGCATATGTAAGTGGTGTGGGACTGGAGAAAGAAAGAAAGAAAGACAAAAAAAAGCTAATTTATAAAATAAATCAACCGTGCAGTATCTCGAGGGAATATAAGTGAAAAAGGAAAGCCAAGATTATTGATCTATCCATTATAAACACGTCCGACTCGTCAAGAAGCGCGGCCGCATGATCCAACCGTTATATGGATCACCGACCAGCCAGACTAGCGTATTTCGACACGCAAATCAACCGCGGTTGTTGAGGTGCCTTGGCAGTGGGGTATATCAACATGTCTTCGACCGGCGTCGGGAGTGGGTGGGGGTGCTGGACTGAAGGCCGGGGCGGCGAGCCCTGGAAAAGTGAATGGCAGCTCCCGGTTGTGTCCGGGGAGACCGATACCGCATCCGCTTCGCTGTCGCTCCCAGACGTCCGCCAGAGGATGTCCTCGATGGTGACCGTGTGGGACCTCGTCGCCGGCTGTTCAACATTGGTTGTGCCATAGGTAAACCGCATGCGCAGGCGACGCGTCTGCGCCGACACATTGTCGTCCTCGTCCGAGTCGATCTCGTCGCCATCCGCATTGAGTCGAGCTGCGTGGCATGGCAGTCAGACATGGAACGGTATGGGATAGGTGAGAAAAGTGTGCTCACTCCAACCTCGTCGACGTCTGCCCTGTCCCCCTCCCGCTGGAGATGAAGGATCGGAACGGACGGGTACGTCATCCCTCCGTCTGATCTCGACTCCAAGCCGGGTATGTTCGGATTGACGCACAGGTAGGAACTGTTCCTCCCGATCTCGCGTGAGAACATTAACCAGAGTCCCTCGCACCTCGGGCGCATTGGCAAGAGTCCGAGGAGTATCCTGAGAGGTGTCCTGATACATTACATTGTGCTCTCTAAAAGCCGCGGAAAGGCTGCGCCGAGCGGAAACCTCGTCAAGAGGAGTACCATCCGATGATGTCCGTGATATTGGCTGCGGAAGGAAAATGCGTGTGGTATTGTCGATGAGCGTGACATTCCGAGCTGGCCTCAAAGGACCCCAGGCGACTGTAGAGTTGCGCGCGTCGCCACTAGCATTGGATAGAGCAACTGCTTGATGTTCCTGTGTTGCGGTGGCAGTGGTATCGCCACGCGTCCTCAAGGCAGCCAATTCAACCCTTCTAGACGTTGTGGCGGCTAGATGTTGCGTCATGTTCTCCAACTCCCGTGAGACCTGAACCGTCTGCGCTTGCAACCGCTGTTCGATTTGCGAGAACGACATCCGGGAGGAGAGACTGTTCTGACCATCCGCTGCATTCACGCGCGCCGCCACACGTCTTCCAATCATCGTGCTCGAGTCGTCACGATGAATGTGGGAACCTCTAGATGCATTCGGGACGATTAAATCCGGCAGGGGTGGAGAGCGGGGTCGGGGTGGGGCCGGACGGGTATCTGTTCTGTCTAGGAGCCTCGGAAGATCGTTCGGCGAGAACCTATCCAATGCATCCCTCCTCGTGTGGTTTCTGCTAGTTTCGAATGCTTCAAGCCGTTGCCGGGCAGAGGGGGATATGAGTGAGCGTAGCCTCGCAGCCCTCAGGTTCAGCTCTTCCACCACCTGTTCGCCCGACGCCGACGAGAGTACGAGTGCAGAATGAGGCGGACGAATGCTGGCGTCGTGGCTTAGGGAATGGCGTGGTTGGGCGTCGCTGGCATTTGTTGTGCTACTTGTCGAGGTCCCAGTCCCTGTAACTTCCGCCGGGATGCGATTCAACATGTTATTGATGCTATTCCTGAGAGAGGTTATTCGCTCGTACGCAGTGTCGAGCGCGACGGAGGCTTGTCTGAGGTTATTCCGGCTCTGAGAGTCCAGGCGTGGGCTTGTGCTTGTGCTAGGTGTGCCAGTGGTGACACCTACGTCGGTCGCTCTTTCCGGGTGATAGCGTGAGGATGAGGATACCCGTCTTGTTGTCCTGGCGTCTGAATCAGAATCCATGCCAGGATATGCAAGACTGTGAAGCTACGACAAGGGTGGAGCTTTGACTCGACCAACCTGGGGTCCTGGTAGTAGATGTGGTTCCCGATCAAGTCTACTAAAATCACTGCCACATACAACACAATTTCATGTCCATGGCAGTGATACACATGAATTGTATCTGTACGACGATTATACAACGTCTAGACGATCCCTGCCAGAGAGTCCAGGATAATGTATGAAGTGAAATATGGTATCGCATGGTAATATCAAGGCTGCACTTCCGAATTGTCAGATTTCTGTTCCTTTTGTTCCTTTGGCAGCTGCTTTAAACGCTTCACCTCTGCCGACGCTTTTGACCAATTCTTGTACCGCATCACCTTGGCTAGGAGAGGTTCGTCACCGGTGTAACAAACTGCGAGCGCAATGCACACGACAATGAGTGCACCCGTTATGCAGCACAGCGTGACCCATCCATGCTTTGTACGGCTGTAAAGCTGCAAGAAAATGGTTAATCAGATGTTTGCCCATAGGAACAGCGGGCGAGATATGAACCTGTCCACCAAGTATAGGGCCCACTGCTCGTAGTTAGGACTGCACTCCATGATGTATAGACACAAAGCACACACCTGCAGTTCCGATACCGAATGCGAGATTGAAAGCTCCATACACATGTGCATCTAAAGGATAGCACAATCAGCGGGCGAATATGTGAAGGTCACGGAGACGTACATCCAACGCCCGGAATGTTTCGAGAAACGGTTGCCAATTCTGTAGTCACGGGAGGAACAACCCCCGAGACAAAGAAAGCTGAGAGTAATGTGCGTAAGAGCGAGTATGCACGTCAAAACCGCGACTCTTACATTGCAAAGCCAGACAGGCGATGAACAAACCAAGCGACCTCTTAAGGGGCAGAATGATCCACCAAGGTAGGGCAAGGAGTAGACATGCAGACGTGACGTAATCCGAGCCTATTCGATCAGAAAATAATCCAGACAAAGGTGACGCTAAGATTGAGGTGAGTTCTCTGCGGAACTATATGCGATGAAGAGTATGCGCACAAATCAACGCGGGTACGAGAGCTGCCATGTACACCAGGCCAACTCGATCGGAGTGGAATCCCCATTGATCTTGCAAATGGAGGGGAAGGGAAGGCTCCATCATAGTGGTAAGAGTACTAGAGGGCACGGTCTGTCAACACGACCATCCGATTCGACACAGCGACATACCCATAAACAAAGGACATGGTCAACGCAACCATAGCACGAGGAGATTGGGCCAATGAACGTATTACTTTAAGCATTGGAAGTGGTGTACGAGCAGGCAAAGTCCCCAACGGGGTAGGGGCGTGGGAGGAGGCTAAAGAATCTAGTGCGATTGAGTTCTGCTCGGGATCGGCTAAAGTCGGAGATATTGGATGTGATGGAGTGAGGGGTGCAGAGGGTGCAGGGACATCCGATAAAGATTGAGGCACAGACGGAGCTTCAAAGTTCGCGACAGCACCGACATCCTGACCTGTGGCTGGGTCGTAACCGTATCGAATTGCGACATCCCTCTCGATGACGAGGCAGCGGAGGATGAGATCAACCACCGTACATATCTCGCCGAAGATGAACGGGCCGCGAAAGCCAAATCGTGTATACAAGGCCCCGCCAGAAGGAGTGCCAACCACAAGACTTGGGGGCGTCAGCTAGCATGGAAAAGATGAACAAGGACCCTCACCCGACAGAGAGACCGGTCATCGCAATTCCCAATTGTCCTGAACGAAGAACGGTCTTGAGTATGGTAAGGTAAAAGAAAAGGGAAACATGGACTGACTGCCAACATGTACTTCAGGGGTGGTGTCACAGCTGGGAAGGAAATAAGAACAAGGACGAGTAGAGCGGGAGGGGCATTACAGGAGGGCCAAGCCAACAATCCAGACCATGGAGGAACTGATGCCCTGGAGGGCACGGGCAAGGGCCATGAGGGGGTAGTTGGGTGCTTCCATGAGGAGGATCTGTGCGCCTAGGAGAGCGGCCAGGCCAATGACAAGAGGAGTGCGCCTGGAAGAACTTTTCTCGGCAAAGATTGCGATCGGAATTGTGCCTGACAATCGATGAGAATGGGGAAGGGAGAAGTGATAAGTGACAACGTACAGAGGACCAGCCCGAGCGACTGCAGGGATAGTATGAGCGAGTGTCGGAAAAGGAGGAAAGACATACATATGCAACGAGAAGCCAGCCTGTGAGAGCAGATACGTTCTTATACTCGAGCTTTTCCAGCTGGAATGGAATTACGGGAATAATTATCGAGTATACGAGCAGATCTGTGGTGATTCCTAGAGAGGGTGAGGGTGAGACGAGCAAGCCTGCAGGGGGTGGGGTGCGCCACGAACCGAGACTGACGACTGGGATGAAGATGAGGAGAATATCAACTGAAAAGGGAAGAGAACGAACGCACCGACTGTTACGAACCATACAGACGAGCGCCATTTGAGTCCCCAAGGCCTCGAATTTCTTCTAGAAGACCAATTGAACATGTTCGAGACGCCAGGCGGGAGGCGGGCGAAGATAGGTGAGCACGCATTTTTATGGATGGCTAGTTTATGTAATCGAACATTCTCATGTAGACTGCCATCTGGCTGCCATCCTTAGTATTTTTAGTGTGTGTGTTTGCCAACCCGCCACGATCGTACGATTCGGAGCGGATTACGAGTGGGGTTTGCATCCGCAGATCATGGAACCTCTGTACGTATGAAACTGGTAAGCTCTTCTGTGTGAGATTCACATTCTAAACCTTCTGACCCATCGTCGTGTACTAGCTGAGACATAGACTTCGATCCGATTTGTCGAGTTTCCGCTCCGGGATTTTCACAACCTTGCACCGGATCGGTGCTTCCGGCACTACTGGTGGCCCATCACTGTCCCAACTTCCTCCAACCCTTGCCCTCACAAACTTTCCCATCGGATCCAATTCTCATCACTATATCAGGATGATGATTATTCACGATGACCTGCCTGCTAGCCAGATGTGGACTGTCGTAAAAGCTCTGCATTTTCAGATCCCGTCGGCTCGTAAAGCCATGAGGCTAAACACTGCGTTGCACCGTGCAACGATGCCCTTGCTGCCTAAGCTTACCTCTCACGTCACGATACAGCGTAAGCGAAGGTGAGGCAGCCAGTGCGAGGAAACCCTGATCAGTTTCCTCTCCCGCCAGGCCAAGAGCGAATGCTTCGCTCACTGCTGCAGCACTTGCCAGTGGATGAGCACGATCACACGAGTGGCCATATCTCTACCCACAGTGGCCAAGATTTCCAAGCCTCTTACAATAGAACACAGAATCCCGTGGCGAGCCTCTCAAAGTATTGCCTCCGTCGCCTTCACTCTCGAGATCGAGCAACTTTGTAATTCTTCCACATAGTCATGATATCCTGCGTAAGCTTGACTTGTAGAAAAGATTCACACGACTTGATCTCCTATGCTCATCGCCGAATCACAATAACTCATTCTCAGTACCCGAGCCAAGCATTAGAATGTGATACGACGTATATATATAGTCCAACTCGATCTTGGCAAACCTTGATGGCCACCATATCACGAGCGTAACTGGTAAGGTACATACTTTCTCACCTGCGAGCTTGAACCTCCACTGATATGAATATATGACGAGGTGATACGTGAAATATTTCACGTGCGTACCTCAGACAAGCTGATGCTCTATGAGCCGGTACTATCCGGCTCGACACCTCAAAAGGTCGAAGGCCCATCTGAGTGCTGACTTAAACACGTCTCGGATTGCGTTGGGATGCCTGTAGGCTTGGAATTAACCATGTGAAACGGGCGTTAGGCGTTACTTAAAGCGCCAAAGAGTCTCGGATACATCATGCAGCATACGGGAAAGGGCGGTGCGTACGGTCAACCAACTTTATCGATCAACAAAAGGTCCCTATATACTTAGTCTGCTCAGCCAACATGATCGAAACGACGAATGTGGTTCAACTGTGACGTTTTTGATGAGTGGTGAGCAGGCTCACCTATTGGCTACGATTCATCAAGTACGCGGAACCAAGATTCAGCAAGGTATCGTGACGAACTTTAGCCGAACACTGATCGAGACACGTTGCTTGAAACCCCTGAAAGATAAACTATCTCGAACGTGCTCTCTACGTAGCTCTTTGACCAAGGTATCCGCGGATACAGGTGCACAGGTCGGAGAAGGCAGGGATCTATGGGCGTACCTGGAGGCGGAGGGTGATGGCGAGCTTTCCCACTCCACTTCCACTGATGCGAGGAGGGGTTTTGTCGGCAGGATCCGTTCGCCGGCCTGCAGGCACAGGCACGACTTATGTGTTTGCATTAACCAAATTCTGTTCAGCACTTTATGCGAAAGAGCTTTGGTAAATTAGGAATGCATTCTAGTCCAGAATTTACGGACACCAAAGAGCGATTCCTATGATATCTTGGATTCATCAGGGAGTCGGGGATTGGCGCCTGGCGCCGCTACGATGAAGATAAGTACGACTATTCATCCAAAGATAATGGAAAATAGAAGGAAATTTATCTTTTCAGTATTTTCTGACACCTATCTGATCGGTCGTAGAACATGAGGACGCGCGACATGCCGAGTTGCAACATCTAGATCCTTGAGGATTGCCATTCAGCGATATGCACAAGCTCGGCCAAGGAATCGAGATCTTCGTCAGGTCACGGTCACGAGTCCGGATGTCGTGCATTTGATCGGTTTCCCGATCGACTCTAGCTCTGTGTGCTTGCTGGACCAGGAGATAGTTGAAATTTGCTGCCTGAATTTGGCCTGAATATGCTCGTTGACCTTGGGATGCGATTTTACCCGAGGCAATAAGATAGTCCGGGTCTTTGATGGCGTAGCCCTGGAGACCCAGTGGCTGCTTCAATCTTATCCCAGCTATTCGTCCTGCGGCACGCTTTCCTACCTGAAGCCTGAATCCCGGCCTCTTTCGACACCTTCCTTACTAGTACGTTCTGTAGATTTCCGAATCCATAATAATTTGCCCCCTTGAACACTAGACTTCGCCGTTGCTCTGCTTGCAGAGCATGAACTCTTGGGTGATCAGACGTGCGCACTGTTTTCATGCTGAAGTCCAGCGGATCTGCAGACGCACGTCTGACGGCGGACACAGTGAGCGTGCAGTGCAGCCAAAAACCCGAACTTACCGGGGTGCAGCGGCAGCTCGGGGATGGATTCCAAGCACCGCGCGTTGTCCTCTCTGGGGACCGGGGCAAATAGATCCCAGCCCTTCTCGCGCACAAGCAGTTCCAGTTCACCGGTTGTAATGACACAGTCGGCATCCCGCATCGAATATCTCAAAGTTCCGGCGCGATGCTTCGAGCTTCTTATCGTAGCAGGGCCGCATCAGTAACGTGATATATCTGATCGGGTTGATGCCGACAAGGCGTTACAGCGGTGTGCAGAAGAAAAGAGATCGTGAGAAATTTTGAGCGCGGGGGTGGTCGAACGAAAAAGGAACTTCGACTACTAACTTCGTAGCGTCACACCTAATAGCGTCAAGGAGACTCGCCTCCGTGATCGATGCTAACTGAAAAAGCGCAAACTTCTGCTTGAATTCCTGTGTCGAACCTTGTCCCGCTCGGAAGCATGTTCTGAAGCATTTTTCGGCCCGGGCCCCCGGGGTGAGTCCGGCATCGATAAGATTTCAAGAAAGTGCCGATGTCGTTCAATAGCAAGCCAAGCCAAGTGCAGACCTCGAAAGAGATCGGAGTCCAGTGAGTATAGCTTTTCGATCTTGCGCGTATGCTCAACCAGGGGAGATGATGGCCAGTTGATATCTCTGTGCTCCTCAAATAATATATTTCTCCAGCGGTACTGCAACCAGTGCTTCTTGAGACTTCCAGCCGTCGCAGATGTCCTCGAGTCCCCAGCCCCAGTCGCAGTTCCAAAGACTGAGATTCTTTCAAGTCTTTGCTAATGGGGCGATTAACTATTGTCGTACAGTAGACACGCATCAAACATTCTAGGCTACTTGTAGCCTTAGCTAATGGTCATGCAGATGTCCTAGTCCTCACAATTTCATTTCTTCTGCACACCGGCTATCAAAACCTACTGCCTCCAATGAGTGCCTTGAATGACTTGCTGGGGACTCTTCATTCGAGAGATGAAATGTATCCTTTGGAAACATTATTGTGTCCGTCGTCCAACACTGCACTGGGGTTCGCTGTATGGACACACAATATTGAATGTGTGTACGCCGATTGATGCACGGATTGAACACAAGCTTCATGCAGGATTGGTGAATCCTAAAAGACGACAAGCTATACAAAGAGTCTCATCGGGAGTCAGGATGCGAAAGTAGGCGACTAGTCACGACTTGACTAATTCTACGAAATACAGAGTAGAAAATCGGCGAACATATAACGACAGCACGAATCCGATTACGATGTCACTGAAAACCATACATGAGCATGCAGGTCGAGTGTGCAACAGACCAACTTACTATAGCTGGCAGGGTCAATGTGTTCCGGCATCTCAGGCACCGCAACTTCGAACCGAGCTTGGATGGCGGCCATCACCTGCTGATCACTCTCGCTCGACACAAATGTGATGGCAAGACCCTTGGTACCAAATCGCCCAGCACGCCCAACACGGTGAAGGTAGCTGTCCGCGTCAGGAGGGCAGTCGTAATTGACAACGATGTTGACACGTTCGACATCAATACCACGGCCAAAGATATCGGTAGCCACCAATATTCGTTTTTCAAATGCCTTGAAGGCGGTGTAGCGTTTGATACTTTGGTCGAGTCAGCGGTGTACACCACACTAAAAAGGATGTTGTGAGCCTACCGCTCTTCTTGCGCAAGACCAGAATGGATGCTGATACTCGGGAAATTGCATGAAACCAGGAGTTTGTCCAATTCAATCGCTCGTGCAACAGACTTGACAAAGATGACGACCTAACACCCGATAAGTACAGTTTGCGATGCTCGACACGTTACTTACTTGATTGAACTCCAGGGTATCAAGTAAGTCATTGAGTTTCCTGTTTTTGGCATTCTCCTCGAGTTTGACGTAAAGTTGTTGCAAACCATGCAACGTCAATTTTGTCTCGTCGTCGACAAAGATTTCAAGTGGCTATCGCGATATCAGTGTATAACTTTCAACGGTGAATAAAAAGACTCACATTGGCCATAAACTTCTTGCAAGTGATACGGATTTCCTTTGACAACGTGGCGCTGAACATCATGACTTGCTTGTGGTGGGGAGTGGCACGGAAAATTTCCTGGACATCCCTACGCATGTCTACGTAGTAAAGGGCGGGGAATAGCGTTAGATTGCGTTTGAATTGCGGGTCGAGCGAGAAAAGAAGAAACTCAAGAACACAGAAGGAAGCGCAAGCGCAGAAAAGAATTGCGAATAAGCCCATGTGAAACTTTCGCCTGCAGCGAGAGCAGGAAATCGGAAGCGGATCCGTGATGTTCTTCATCAAGTAACGCTCTCAGCAACTCAGCAACCCAGCGATGAACCCATGACCATGCTTCAACACCAATTCCAAGTGGCGCCCATGGCGCTCGCCCACATTGGCAGTGTGACATTGAGTATGGCGACAAGAACTTCGTTAACCGGTGGCGGAGACCGGTGTGATGGGTGCAATTTGTTTAATAGCGCAGCATTCCAAGACTGGCAGCCGAAACTGAAGGGGCGGAGACTAACCGAGCTGCTCTAGCATTTTGTCGCACTCGTCCAACGTGAAGTGTTTGACGTTCTTGGCATCCAAAATCTTGTCGCGAGTGAGGGCATTCAGGCGACCAGGAGTCGCCACAACGATATGTGGGCAGCGGGTCTTGTCACGAAGAATTTCCGCGTCCTTTTGAACGGGAGTACCGCCAAAGAAGGTGTGGACCCGTACATCGGGCATGTACTTGGCAAAACGCGTGTACTCGTTCTTGATTTGGAAGGCGAGTTCACGAGTATGGCACAAGACGATCACAGAAACTTCGCCGTTGACCGGTTCCAGTTGTTGCAGTGTGGCAAGCACAAAGACCGCAGTCTTGCCGTGCCCCGACTTTGCCTGACAAAGGACATCCATTCCGAGGACGGCTTGGGGAATACATTCTTGTTGAACTACGAAAGATAATGGTATGTTTAAAGATAGTGCGCTCCGAAGTGCGATAGGAATACCTTCTGAAGGATGTTCAAAGCCCAGATCACTGATTGCTCGCAGCAATTCGGGTTTCAGCAAGAAATCCCTGACGAAAAGAGTCAGGTGGCGAGGGGTGATAAACAAATACATGAGCAGACCTGAAGCCAGTCGAATGTATGCCTGAGAAGTTTTTCTTGTCTTTTTCGACCTCGCCATCAGCCGCAGCCGAGGCAGGGATACCGTTCGTGGGCACGGCAGCACCGTTAGGGATGACGTCGTCTTCATCCTCGTAGTTGACTAGTTCTTCGTTTTCGTGCGACATTGTTGTTAAAATTACTGAGAATGTAGGGTTGAAAGCAAAAGGGAGACTATGGTTGATGTCGAAGGGGGTAATTTTGTGAGGTTGCTGACTAATAAATTAGTTTGCCGGCTTACGTGCGCACGGACCTCCCAAATACTCCGTGAACGACGGGATGCTCAACATTGTAAAGACTTGCGAAGAAGTCGGTAAGATGCTGGCCGTCCACCGAATGTTGTGGTGACTTGTAATAGTGCGTTTATATTTCAAGTTTCTCTCTTTTTTTTCTGGACGCGTTACGTACCCACTGCCCCAAAAATTTTGATGCGCTCCCATATGTACTCTACTCACTCTCCCATCAACTGCAGCTTCGCCA
Source organism: Leccinum arenicola (assembly GCA_038092295.1). Taxonomy (NCBI): domain Eukaryota; kingdom Fungi; phylum Basidiomycota; class Agaricomycetes; order Boletales; family Boletaceae; genus Leccinum; species Leccinum arenicola. The sequence goes on along the minus strand of JBBPQC010000011.1, from coordinate 73,568 downwards.
TCCTGTGGCCTTTTGCCCTCCGAAACCCTAGAAACAACCCTGGCCCCACGTGTGAAGCTGTACTTGCTGCAATTCGAACACCCGATATAAAGGCTGGTGTATGAGGACGAAGACCAGACACAAAATGTCCACATATCCATTCTGGTGAGAATCCCTGAATAACTTAGACATTAAAACTCTAACTGAGTGTGCTTTTACGCAGGCTTGGCGGTAAGCTTAACGTTCATCGTTTATGTCGTACGACTGACGCACTCGATTACAGGCGTTGCTGCTTCCAGTATGTAATCCCCACTGGAGACCTCGTGCCTTGTCTCACATTCTTTGCTCTAGTGGCGGCGTGCTTTACGCATCCCCTAGACTTGACGAAAGTGTAGGAGATACCAATTTCGCCGAGGGGGCATGGCTGAAGTCCACATAGCCGTATGCAAACTCTCGGTCCATCTCTGCAGCGATCATCCATGCTTGCAACGATCCGGACCTCGTTGTCAGAGAATGGCCTGCGCAGTATTTACACGGGTCTTTCCGCATCACTACTGCGACAGATGACATATTCGCTTGTTCGCATTGGAAGCTACGAGGAGATGAAACGACGCATGTCTGAAAATGGAAAGCCATCTGTTGGCAAACTCCTCGTGGCTGCTAGTGTTTCTGGCGCATTGGGAGGCATTGCGGGGAATCCTGCTGACATCCTGCTCGTGCGCATGACCAGTGATTCACTAAGGCCTCCAGAAAAGCAATATGGGTATCGTAACGCTCTCGCTGGCTTTGTGAGCCTTGTAAGAAACGAGGGCATCAAAGGCCTGGGCAGAGGACTCGGTACCAACACGGTGAGCATGCACTTTATGGATGAGTGATGCAAATATTAAATGTACACATTTCATCTCAAGACACGCGCAGCTTTGATGAATGTAAGCTTTCTCTGTCTCTAAATTCACCGTGTGACATCTGTCTTTGGATAGACATCACAGGTGGGATCGTGAGTCAACCGGTTACTCCTGTGGATGGCTTGGACGCGCTTCCTAAAGCCGGTTACAGTTATGACTTTTTCAAGACAACCCTACTTCGTCATCGAATACCCATGGTTGACTATCAGTTTCACGACGGCTTCGCCTTGCACGTCGTGGCTAGTTTAGCTGCGGGGACATGTGGTACAAGTTCGTTCATTGTTCTCGATACGTGTATTCCTTGTTCACTCCAATTCACAGCTGTTTGCTCACCTGCCGATGTCATAAGGACGAGAATAATGGGTTCGGTGAGGTATCTTGTCTGTGCACGGATGGCTCACTAATGTCAACTTTCAAGTCGGGGAAGACCAGCCCTGCGCAAGTTTTTTTACAGTCGCTCCGCGAGGAAGGTCCTATGTTCTTGTTTAAGGGTTGGACACCAGCCTTCATGCGGCTAGGACCAAACACCGTCCTCATGTTTGTCTTCTTCGAGGTAAGCTTTCCAAAGACTCGATGACTTTGAGCTTGACCGCGTTGCACAGCAATTAAAACGAGGCTGGACCCATTTCGCGCTATCGTGATGGTTACCAGACCTCTTGAGAATTATACCCGATCCTCTCATCTTGTTAACATTTAAAGAATTTATACCTTTTCGCACACTCAATTAACCATGATAGAGATATATCCATGTCCCGTCGCTATTGGATCACAGGTAGTATCATCGTATCTTCCCAGACAAAGGCTTCGTTCATAAGTAGTAGAGCAATCAAACAACAATTTAGCGGGGTATCCGGATAAGTGTTACATTCTTCTTGTGAAAAAAATTCCAGAGGGTGTAATGTCAAGTGCAAATGAGTACTGTGCTGGTTGCCACCCATGATCCGATTTGAAGGTACGAACAAATCGCCCGTATCACAAGGTGCGCGTAAAAGAAATTCCGCCTATGTCTTTCTACCTGACCCATATTTTCCTGTGCCATCAAGTTTTGCAAATTGGTTGTCAGTTAAATTGTCCATTTCCGTTTGGGTTCCGTTGAAAACGAGCTTCTCGTTCAGGACCCATTCGATATCTGCCGTCATACCTCTGCCATACCACTTGATCGCAGGCAGATGTTCTTTCCTTTCGAAAGTTTGCCCCCCTGTCGCGGCAGCAACATCGAGCAAATGCTTGGGTATGTTCCATATTTCCATTTTGCCGATGCCACTCTGCCTAGCGGCATCTTGGATACGATGAAGGAGTTCCGGAAATTCTGATTCTGTTGCGCTAACTCGAGTGACGATCAGGGTTGGAGGTAATTGCTGCTCGTCGACGGACCATGTTGCCAAAGTCGACTGGTCGCTGTCTGTCGTTTTCTTCTCGACACCCCAAACGTCCATTGACATGATTTTGTCTGCGGCGAACATGGAACGAAAGATGTGGCAAGACCCAACACCTGCATCAGGTAGGTATGACACAAACGCCTTGGGCCTCTCAGTGTGATAGTCCGGGCTTGACTGGGGTAAATTCTCTATCCTGTGTCGGATTAACTGGACGTCCCTTTCTCCAAAAGCGTCGAGGTCTCCTTTCTTGAGCCAAGTCCACTCGCTGTCGGTGCCGCGCTGGTCGACCACTGCTTTCTGAGAGACGATCCAGAGAGTAGAGACAGGACTTCTTGTCTCCCATCCACCAGCGTTATCAATCCCTGGGCCGGTTTGCTTGTAAAACTCATCTCCGATACCGCTAGTAAGGATGGAAAATAGCCCATTTCCAGCTTCCGCCACCTCAGGAGGCGGAGCTCCCCATTGGAGCGGAAATTGAGGTAAGTTGTACTCCGTCGTCCTTCCAGAAGTGACCCAGTGCAGGAGGCGCATCATATGAGAGGCGTATCCTTTCCTTCGTTTGTGCTGTGGGGTAAACACAGACACAACCCCATAGCATGTAACGTCCTGCACCTCTGTTGAATCCGGGTATCGGACAAGCCCGCGTCGTTTGTACCTGTCGGTTGACATCAAATCTCGGTAACTTCCAAATTGCACTGCACGCTCACGTCTCGCAAGCACACATAAAGTCCAGAGTTCGTGGGTTATCCCTAGGTGCCAACACCCTAAAGTCATCTGAAATAAGATTCGCCGAGTCGCCATTCAGATTCGAATGGTCGTACCAAGTTATCCCATTCGAGTCAAATGCATGCTCCATATCGTCCATTTGGGCAGCACGTTCGAGATACTGCTGCTGTGTGAGTGTTCCTCCCCATTCTGACCACGTTCACTTTCGTGTCTCAATCACTTGAGCTGGGGTAGCGCGAAAAAGAGTGAGCGAGGCGAGCTCTGAGGATGTCATCGCAGATGAAAGAACGGATAACGAGAGGCTGGTTGTACATGTGTCATTTATTTTATCCGACGGGCGAACTTCTAGTGCTAAACATGAACATTAAGCCACCACATGCTAGGAAGGAGCTTCCCAGCGGTCGAGAAGAACTTCTTCGAGGCGAGCTTTTCAGGGACTTGAAGTACTAGTCTCGAAACCCGACGTTGCGCTTTAGGAAGCGCATGGGCTAACATCTGATGCTGACTAGCGGCCAGCGCGTGCAGCCACGGATCTTGCGTTCAGGGAAGGGGAAAGGGTTGCTAAAAGGGTTGCCGAGAAATTGCGAGAACGGTTTGTTAACCGTAACATGATTCCTGGACCCTTTAGGGTTTCAGGTTTAGCGACCATTTTCTGGAGACGCTCTTATACTATATATGGTAGTTGTGGCGTGTGACTTTTCTTCCGTGTGACCTGGTCATCAGACCACCTCCTCTTAGTACTCCCCTTACTCTGATCGCATATCAAACTACAAACATTGCTCTGCCGTTTTATCCTCATTCGTTGTCGAACATCTTGACTATCATGCTCGAAAGTAATGGTGTGTCGCGCCACGTTTCTTTCACTCTTTGTCCCTAACATTCATCTTGTGTATCGGATTCAGATCCCCCGCCGGCGGATGGGAGAGAAGGTGTACGTTGGATCGAGATCTCGGACGTTCCCACTACGGACTCTCGTGTGTCGTTCCTCAAGCTCAGACGTGATTTCGATACGTTGTTGACAGAGTTCCCGTCTCTGACTTGCAAGCATCTTGCAGAGTTGTGTTTCGCTCACGGCCTGCAATGTAAAGCTAACGATAGACGTCCGTGGCTTCAGGACCGCCTGCGTCTGCATGACGATCATTGTCAATGCTCGACGATAACGCTGGAGTTCCGTTTGCATAAGCGAGCCCGAATCGATCTTCACAGTACGCAGCCTTTTGTCCGTCCGCTCACATTGTCGCCTGAAGATCGGAAACGACCACAAGGTCAGAAACGACCGCGAGTTCGGAAAACTCAAGCGGGTCAGGTACGGCACACACACGAGCCTGCCGACGTTCGTCCGGCTCCTCCCAGTCGTAGTCGGCGTGCCGAGACCGGAGGTGCGTCGGATGCTGCGTTATCGGCTTGCGACTCGAGCATTGTTGATGTCGCCCCTTTTCCTGTCCTACGTGAATGGGAAGACAAGGTGGCCGTCAAATCTGACTGGGAAAAACAGGCGTCCGCAGACGCAAACAGAGTTGTGGTCCGTGCAGTCTGTGCATTCGCTTGTCGGCCATGTGAGATCGAAGAAGTGGAAGGTACTTCGGTCGACCTCACTCTTTTGCAAAACCGGTGCATACCTCCACACGCAATGCCACGGTCGTACAATGTGGGTGCGTACGGCAATGCGATTTTGCATGCTGCTGGTCTCACTGATACAGAACGAGTAGGTAACCTTTTGATGTGTGTTACTTGCAGAATGGAATTGCTTCGCAGTACGCCGCGTCAGCCCAAGTTTGCTCTCGCGAACTTTCTTTACCACGGGTATGAGGCACTTCCACTTGATGTGCAAGCCGACTTCACAGATTCATTGCCTTTCGAACGTATGCTGATATCACGCTGCCGTTCTTCCGTTATCACTCACCATTATGTTCGTAAAAGCCGACGTGATGGTTATATACCAGAAGATACGTCCCAAACATTTAGTCGAGGTAATGTGGCTACCTTTCCACAAGAACCATCCCAGCTACGTGATGTTTTACCGCCCAGTCGAGATGACGTTCGAGACTCCGTGTGTGTCATTTTCACAGGAGGAAAACAAAAGCCGACGGTAGAGGCGCTCCGACGTTTCCAACCTGTGCTCGTCTCCAGAAGCCGTGTAGAACGCATGATACAATTTTTGCTCGCGAACAACGCGTGGTATCTTGCGGAAGACATGCAATTTAGTCCCAGACCTTGGCACGCGAGACAACTGGCTTGGCGATATAATAAATAACACCTCGACGAGCCAGACCCTTGGCACGTGAGGCAAACTTCATTCCGTCTATTGCACACAATATGAAAATAAATTCGTTGGATCTGTTCTGTTCAATGCCAGCGGTGCCACTCTGAGTTTGTCTGTCAAAAAGTTATTCCCAACAGTGGGGGACTAGGTGAAAGAGTGCCGCTACGATATAGACTAACGCGAAGGCAAACGTTGAACCTAACAGGATCACAACCATAAAAAAAAAAAAAAGGTCCAGGTGGGCCCGGAGGGCTGTGGTATGGGTATGGAATAGGGGCATAGCCTACACAAGTAAACAGGGTTGCTAAAAGGGGAGTGTTTACACTTGTATTCGATCTGCAGACGAAGCCTCGGAATACTCCGATGCTCGTCGGACTACTACTTGGGCTTGACCGCGGTGCACAACAATGAAAATAAGGCTGGGTCCAGCCCCATCTAGCACGATCGTGATACCTACTGGCGCTGACTGATGGTATCACCGGGGATTACATCCGATCCTCTTCTCATCTTTTCAACATCTATGTAAGTCACATTTCTATACCTTTTTTTGCACACAATGATGGGGCCCGTCGCTATCAGAGTAGCATCATCGTATCCTGCTAGACAAAGGCGTTATATGCTTCGTTCATAGGTAGCGGAGCGATCTCGCAGCAATTCCAGCCTTGAACTTGTCGCATAACATCCAGAGTCAATTGAGGAGTACCGTTCTCCTCCTCCTTCCTCCTCCTTCCAGAAGTTGTTTAACGGCACCTTTCAGACTTCTGCAGGCTCAAATTACATTTGCCATGTTAGAAGTGAGATATTGTCAGGCTGCCGAGCCCATTTACAGAATTTTAAGTTGCTCCCCTTTCCACGCAATCATGCATTCTGCTTTACCGGACTTCAACACCAGGGAAATCTTTTAAAAGAAAGTCAGACAATTTCACGGTTCCGTCGAAAAGGAGCTTACTTCTCGTTCAGGACCCACTCGATATCTGCCGTCATACCTTTGCCATACCACTTGATCGCAGACACATGGTCTTTTCTGTCGAATGTTTGACCCCCTGTCGCTGTAGCAACATTGAGCAAATTCTTGGGTACGTTCCATATTTCCATTTTGCCGATGCCACTCTGCCTAGCGGCATCTTGGATACGATGAAGAAGTTCCGGAAATTCTGATTCTGTTGCGCCAACTCGAGTGACGATCAGGGTTGGAGGTAATGGCCGCACGTCGATGGACCATGTTGCGAAAGTCGGCTGGTCTCTGTCTGTCGTTTTCTTCTCGACACCCCAGACGTCCATCGACACAATGTTGTCTGCGGCGAACATGGAACGAAAGATGTGGAAAGACCCAACGCCTGCATCAGGTAGGAATGATACAAACGCCTTGGGTCTCTCAGTGTGATAGTCCGGGCTTGACTGGGGTATATTCTCCATCGTGCGCCGGATCAATTGGACATCCTTTTCCCAGAAAGCGTCGAGGTCTCCGTGTTTAAGCCAAGTCCACTCGCTGTCGGTGCCGCGTTGGTCGACCACTGCTTTCTGAGGGATATTCCAGATAGTAGATGTAGGACTTCTTGTCTCCCATCCACCAGCATTATCCATCCCCGGACCGGTTTGCTTGTAGAATTCATCTCCGATGTCGCTATAAAGGACGGAAAACAGTCCGTTTCCAGCTTCCGCCACCTCAGGAGGCGGAGCTCCCCATTGAAGTGGGAACTGAGGTAAATTGTACTCCGCTGTCCTTCCAGAAGTGACCCAGTGCAGGAGGCGCATCATATGAGATGCGTATCCTTTCCCTCGTTTGCGCGGTGGGGTGAACACACACGCAATCCCATAGCATGTAACTTCCTGCACTTCTCTTGAATCCGGGTATCGGACAAGCCCGCGTCGTTTGTACCTGTCGGTTGACATCAAATCTCGGTAGTTTCCAATCAAGGCCATTGCTTGTACTCACGTCTCACAAGCACACATGAAGTCGAGAGTCTGCGGGTCATCCCTAGGTGCCAATACCCTAGAGTCATCTCAAATGAGACTTGCTGAGTCGCCATTGAGATTTGAATGGCCGTACCATGTTATCAAGCGCGAATCGACCGCATGCTCCATCTCGTCCATTTGGGCATCACGGTCGAGATACTGCTCTTGTGTGAGTAATCCTCCCCATCCTGGCCACGTTCGGTGGCGTGTCTCAATCACTTGAGCTGGGGTAGCGCGAAAAAGAGTGAGCGAGGCGAGCTCTGAGGGTGGAGTCATCGCAGGTGAAACAGCGGATAACGAGAGACTAATCGTGCACATATATGACATTTATCAGACGGGCCAACTGTCAGAAATTTAGATATTCTTGACATCTCCTTCCCAGCAGGTTACGGTCCCATATGGCTGTAGCTGGACCATGTTCCAAAATAAGATACTATTGTCCCCATAGAGTACACACACTCCGCCATGGGACAGTAATTGATATAAAAATAAAAAAATAAAAAAAATAAAAAATAAGATACTAACGCCTCCAAGAAACCTGTGGCGCGGAACTGACTTTAACAACGTTCGGAACCTTGTTCCGAACTGCACCAACATCAGAAGCTATCTCCTTCCACCTATTCCGACGAGATCATGATTCCCCGCTCCCTAACAGCGGCATCTCCCAGTGACCAGTTAGCCCCTGATCGCACGTTTATTTTAGATCGTTAAGTGTTCCACGGCAGAACTCATGATCAGCAGGGACAGAGTAGAGGCCCGTAGCTATATATGAGATGAAGGTGACGAAATTTACTCCGCATGGTCCTGCCAATGATAAGACATGTGTATTTGTATTTTATCAATCTTCTGTCGAGCAAGCACAGGATAAGAATGGTTTGATCTCACACACCGGGCCGGATGCCTATGGCAGTTGACCTTAGGCAACATCAACTCATCCATGAAATAGATAATTAGTCACAATGTGTTGCCCTGTTGCACAATCAATGATCATGACATGTAACTCAACGTCGAGGTACAGGTTGTTTATTGTTGACATCGATCGGCGAATGGCAGAGGAGCATTTCGAAAATAATAACGCAGTTATATTTCCCTCGTTAGCACCAAGAAAATCTAGAGATAGTGTCACTGGCAACGCTTGTTTGCAAAGAATAGTCAATATACCTCTCATTGAAAACCCATTCTATGGTCGCGGTTTCTCCTTCACCGTACCACTTCAAACCAGGCAGACCGTGTCTCTCCCTTGCAAATGTCTTCCCCCTGTCTTCGCCACCGCTCCCAGGAGATTCGGGCACATATTCCATGCTTCGATTGTCCTCACACTAACCTTTCTCGCAACTTCCTAAATCTTGTTGATGAGCACTGGAGGAAGAGTCATCGGCGTGTCAATTGTCCAGGTGGCATAGGTTGACTGGTCAGGGTGATCCGTCGTCTTTTCCAAGCCCCAAACGTCCATGGACACGACACTGTCACGGTCGAGGGCAAACATGGAGTGGAAGATGGAATAAGATCCGACGCCCTCGTCGGAAAGGCATGTCAAGAACGCCGTTGGTCTCTCGGAGTGATAATGTGGGTGTGACACGGGCAACTTCTCCATCGTGCGTCGAATATGTTGGACATTTTTCTCCCAGAAAGCATCCTGGTCGCTATGCATACTTGAGCCACTTCCGTGATGTGTTATCTGAAGTCTCCTGTTCGACTTCTCCCTGCTCTGAGATTTCCGAGGTGGCGGAAATGGGGTGTCTTGTCTCCCATCCACCAGATTTCTCGATCTCGGGGCCAGTCTCCTTGTAGAACTTGCTCCCTACGACACTGTACAGGACGGAAAAGAGTTCGTCACCAGCTTCTTCAACCTCGCGAGGCGAAGCACCCCATTCTACTGGGAATTTGTTGTGCTCGGACGTTCGCTTCGCAGAGACCCAGTGTGATAGGCGCATCATGTGGGATGCGAACCCCTTTCCTCGCTTGTCAGGCGGTGTGAACACATGTGCTACTATGTCGCAAGTGACTTCTTGCACTTCCCTTGACTCGTATCGAACGAGTCCCTTTCGTTTGTATCTAGACGTGTGTTTTAGTAGGTCGATAGCCTAGGTATGATCAGTACAAACGTTTCACAAGCGCTCGCGAAATCGAGCGTCTTCACATCTTCTCTTGATACAAGGACCCTGCATCTCATCAGCCATGATCAGAACAAAGGTATCGCTTTGATCGGACATGATGGATACCAAGTCGTCATTTTCTCGTTGGTGGCATGTTCCATAGCATCCATCTGATTGTAGCGCTCCAGGTATTGATCCTGGGTGAGTGTATTTTCCCAGTGGGAACAATTCCTCCTGCTGAACTCGAGGACTTGCGCTGGCGTCGCACGGGAAAGGGTCAGTGATGAGAGCTCGTGCGGCTGGGCTGTCATCAGTGGCGGTCTGAGGGGTGAGAGTAGCTTGCCTCGACCACCCAGGGCCCAGAACCTTGGTATCACCACACACGGAACTTTCCGTCTGCCAACGGTGCCGTGAGGAGAGTATCTAGATAACCGTTCTCGCGAGCTGCCAGTGCGAGTGCTTACCAGCAGAGATTCTTTTGTTGTGCAATTGGCATGGCTTCATGACCTCAACTCCTTGGGAACAATCACATCATGATATGGCGCAAGGCAAAGCGCAAGGTGTTTTAACTTGGCTTAAACGTAAGTTTGCGCGATCACGGACTTTGAGATCATACATAAGGACTGAGGCCTGAGGCGGCAGTGCGATCACTGAACCTAAGTTGTTATGGCATAACGTCATCCGTCGCTGAGTTTCCACGTTCTTGAGAGAGAACAAAGACTTGCTTAGGGCTGCCAATTGCGACAACGACGTGTCATTTTCCCTTCGCCCTGCAAATAATGAAACGAAACTGATAGCGTCCTATTGTATTCGGGTTGCGGTGTAGGTCCCTGTGGGTCCATGAGTCGTAAATTGTTGCTTCCTTCTTGAATCTCGATTTGTTTCCTTCTCTACACTCCATTGTTTTTTTTTTGTCTCGCGGACGATGAGAACGCCATTATAAAACTTCCTGGCAGGGGTAGCGACTACGCGAGGAGTCTTCATCATCTTCTGGTTCATAAAAGGGACGAGTACCGCCATCCATTGACCATCAAAAAACCCCACTTCTCTTTCGCAGCCAAAACCTTTTTTTTTTTTTGTTCATCGGTATAATGGATCTCGATGGTCCCGTGAGTCTGTTTCATCCTGCTATTGACGTAGTGCCATCCGTCCTCAAAGAGTCCCTCCCTCCCCCCCCCCTGGCGTTCTCTAGAAAAGTCCAGAATCTAGGTCCGAGATGGAGATCGATGAAGAGGGTGTATCTGATTCCCATATGCAACCTGTCCAAACGAGCTCCTCCGACGATCTTTCTGGCCATCCATTCGCTGGTTCGAATGCTCCTTCTCAATTCTCCGGGCCCTCGGACCCTTCAAGGGAGGAGGGAGATATTCATATGGATGACGATCACAGGCCGGCACCTTTGCAATTTGAACGTAGGGACAGGCTTCCCAGCTCCCAGTTATCCACTGGCAGGCCCGAGGCCACCGAGTCACGCAAACGAAAAATCACGCGTCTTTCACCGCACGCAGACCACTCTGATCTTCCTCGGGATTCCCATTCGCCCTCGGACGTTGCAGATTCTAGCAGTTCATCGTTTAGGCGACGGATACGTCCCCGTCTGCTCATGCCACAACGGGACAGAGAATTCCCTCCACTCCTCATCATGTCTCCCAGACGAGAACTAGAAGAGGAGACCCTCACGGCGGTCCATTACGCCCCGATGGTCATCGACTCTAACTTGCCCCGTTCCAGGGTCCGACGATACCACCCTCCCCTCCCAAATCTCTACGAACACGGCCCGCGTATATTGCAGAGCAGCTATTCGCCCACAGCAGACGACGTAGAGGGAGCTCCTCGCCGTCGAGGAGGACGCAGACAGAACTCGGCAAGCTCTTTCGAACAAGTCGCGCTGGCGTCGACGGCATCGACGACCCCATCGACCCCATCGACCGCCGGCAGCTTGTCGACCCTGTCCAACCTCTCACTCCCCCGTCCCTTTGATGATGGTGCTGCTCCCGCTCCCGCTTCTACCGTTCCTGCTGCCACTGCTGCCGAACCGTCCGAGCAAGCGCGGGGTATCCCCACCATCAAGGTGCACCACGAACGGGGTATCGACACGTCGGGGCCTTTGTTTCCCGTTCCCTCCTCCTCGACTAGGGGCGGTGGCGGTCTGCGGCGGTTTTTAGGCGAGCCCTTGTGCGAGTCGCCGGTCTCGTTCTACCCGGGTGTGGCCCTGAGCCCCCCGAGGATTGATCCAGACGACATTCGAAGGGTCATCTCGGCACCGATTGGGTGTACTCAACGGGTACCCGTGACGTTCAGGTCGTTGCCTGCAACGTAGGACACTTTATGCAATGACGTGACGACCTCTCCCGAAACGAAATGAAACGGACGTTTGTTTTGATCTGTAGCAATACAATGTAAACTTTGCTGTTAAAATCTCCAGTCTAACGCTGTACTGTTGTATATCTTATTAGTCTAGACCATGGACTTCACGGACCCCGCTCTATACGTCATGCTTGTCAATAGACTATGGACTATTTCACTTGGATATTTCACACTGGGGGCAAGATTCAGTGATAGCTTGTACTGCTTCACACATGCCACGTTCCCGATGTTGATATGATTATGAAGGCAGTGCCAAGTCTGAGACCCACCTGAAGTATTGGGTTTGAGGAAGGTTTTTGTGTAGTAACAGTCGGGCCTTTACTACGAATTCAAGAAAGGTACGCCTTCAAGTTGATACGTGCCTGATATTTCAAATATCGACACCTGAAGCTTGAAGTTCCTATTACCTTGTCGAAAGTTCATTTGTGAGGCGTGTCAGAGCCACACATGATGTCCTCATTGAATTTTTAACAAAGGCTCAACTGTTACTACACAAAAACCTCCCTCAAACCCAGTACTTCAGGTAGATCTCAGACTTGGCACTTCCTTCATCAATCATATTAACGTCGGGAACGTGGCATGCGTGAAGCAGTACAAGCTATCACTGAATTTTTCCCCCCAGTGTTCACGTCGACGCGCGCATGATGCAGCTGAACCAGCGTAATTCCTTGGACTGTGTTGTTGCACCAACCCCGAGATGCGAGAGTACAAAAAAATAAAGAAGGGGGGGAAAAATAAAGAGAGAACCAAACATCGGATTCGCATTCCGGCCGTCATCGGAACCCCATGTCATCCTCCTCCCCGCCATCGCCCCAGCCGCTCGCAATGATCTCTTCTTCCTGGCGAAGCGTAAGCGTCGACGAACGTTCTTGTAGGATCGGCGAAGAGGGTGGATGTGCAACTTCAGATCCGTTCTCTGCTACATTCGGTTGAGAAGTCGAAGCGGCGAGCGTCTGAGAGCTCGGGAACGACTGTTGCGTCGCATGCCAAGATATCTGCACCGCGCCTACAGATGGTATATCACTTCCCTTGGCGAGTGCCTAGATAACTCGTCAGTACTCCAAAAGCGGAACAGTCTGCGAAAGAACCACGAACTTGCTCGGCAGCGGCTCTTGTCCGGAAACCAACGAGCACCTCGTCGCTGCCCACAAAGTCCACCGAATCGAGTTGACCTGGAGCCTGGAGTAGAAAAGTATTTAATACGTTGTCGTCATGACGGTCAAAAGAGCATTCGCACCTCATACCACTCCCGCAGGGTCGGAATAGCGTCCTCCCGTACCCCCTTGATGAGTAATTTTTTGGGTCTGTTGTCAAGCTTCATGCTACCGCGCGGAGCACCTCTCCCGGCTCCCCGGAAGAATGTGCCGCGCGCTCCACGCCCCCGCCCCCTGTAAGGACGATACGATCCTCCACCGTAAGAATGATCACCACCTTCGGGAATCCCCAAACTTGCAGCCTTGCGACCCTGTAAGCGCTTACGTCCATCAAGTAAACGCGCACACGCACCTCTTCTTTGAGTTTCGCAAGCTTGGCTTGCAAATCTGCGGTGGATTCGTTATCCCTCACGGCGTGGAGATCTAGCTCCTTGTCGAGCCTTTCTCTTTCCTTGTGGTGCTGAACAGGATGTTCCACGGAGCTTGCGGGTCGTTGGGCTGTAGACGTAGAATGCGACGACGCTTCACCAGATATTGAACCTGGGGAGACAGATGGTTTCATCTCTTCACCAAGTTTTCTTAGACGGGCCATGATCGTTTTCTTTTCTTCCCCAGAAGCCGTTGCTAAAGATGCCATCAGAGACTTCTGTTCCGCTATTTGTTCCTCCAATAGTTTTTGTTTCGCAGCAAGTTCAACAGCGGTGTTAGAAGCCACGGCTACTGGCTTACGAACAGGGGCTGTACTTGGGGGTCCTGTTGCTGCTGTAGGAGTGGCTGGCGTGACGTTCCGTGCAGTGATATTTGCAACCAACGGCGCAGACGCAGCCAACATGCGCGTCCCCTTCTGACCATGACCTTCCATCGGTCTATGCCAAAACACCTTGACAAAGCGATTGCCAAAGACGGCGTCCTCCGACTTCCATGCAGCGTGGGCTTCGGTGTGCTCCGCAAAACTGACCAGCGCTTTTGCGGTGCGAACATCAATGGCGACATTTGTGACCGTGCCGAAGCGCTTAAACCAGCTGTTTACAGCATCAAGAGAGAGCTTATCCTCCGGAATCTTCTCGACGACGAGCGTTTTGTCGTTCCGACGCTCTGGACGGAACGACTGTGCGTCACCAGCAAACGTCCCTCTTCCACCGCCTCTAAATCCACCGCGAGCGCCTCCTGATGTAACGGGGGGATGTTGTGGCATGACAGGCAAGTCAATCTCCATGGCTTGTACTTGCGGAAGTGGTACTGGATTGTGCATCCACGCCGCGCCGTCCTGTGGTGGCGGTGGTAGTGGTAGTGGCGGCGGCGGCTTTGAAGCAGTGGCGGTGGGGTCGTCGGGAACTTGGGGTGTCAGATCTTGAATGACAGGGAGTTCTCCTGAAGTGCGTCCGGACTGCGAAGTGTCTTCCTTGGCGCGGCGGATGATTGGAGGACGAATGGGAGGTGCTCGACCGTTGATGTTCATGATGTTGCCACCGGGTCGCATATCCATACGTGCTTCGTGGGGATCGTAGGCAACACCAGGAGGAACCATACCAAAAGGCATCGCCCCGGGGGCAAACATGGGCAGGAAGGGCATTTGAGGTCCGGGTGCGCCCAGCCCAAAAAGCTGGGAGGGAACGAAGGCGTCGTCACCGTGGCTATACTTGCAGAGGGCACCCCTGGCACAATAGCCATTGTCTGTGAAGGAGTGAGAGACGATATGGGTCAAGACAAGGATGACGCACTGTGGTAATCTCGACAGATGCCTCTCCGTTGATCTGGTGGTTGATACGTCTGAATGCGCTGTCCGTTCACGGGTGGAGCTACTCCATTGGTCGGACCTTGCCGGTCGTTTCTGGGAGCCCACTGGCCAGTCGAACGAGAGTCCTGTCCGGTTGCGTAGCGCGAAAACTGACCGTCGACGGTCAACCGGGGGCCCTTTGCGGGGTGGAGCGCGTCACGGTCGTCGTCGGGGTGAGTGCGTTTTTGGGCGCGTTCGGAATTGGATAGCAAGCTGTCGAGAGGTATTGGGATGCCGGCGTCAGTGGAAGAGGAGGACTGATGTGGGGGTGAAGAGGTGGTATACGGAAGATAGGACTTTGTTCTTAGGACGGTGAATAATGTATCTATAAATGAAGGGCCCTCTGAAACAGGTGAGCGGTGAAAAGGTGTTGAATGGGCGCATACCTTTCTCGAGAAATTCTTCGAGCTGTGCTGTGAGTTCCTTACGCATTTCTGGCTCGGGGAGGTTGTGCTTGAGGAGGGCGAGGACATATTCGGCGAGGGCTGTTGGTTCTGCGTCGCATCTGTGTTGAGTTGTGAGCGGGTGAATGAGAACTAGAGATAATAAATTACATTGGACCGAGAGTGCGAACTAGCCAAGGCTTGAGATGTGATGAAGTCGCTGGGTCGAAGAGCATCATCGCTGGAACTCGAGTAGATCCAAATTTCAAAACAAGTCTACCAAAATACACCCTCTAGCTGACTAAGCAATTCCACTCGCTCGCAATCTCGCCTGTTTGAATACCAACGAGTTCTTTCCAGAGCGGTCGCGAAACAGGTCCCATCCCATCCTCACCAGTGGGAATCATCACATCACTACCCAGGTATCCAATCTTCTCCACTGTCGTCACAACAGCAGCAGTCCCCGTACCAAACAGCTCGACGAGACGTCCAGCCTTGCCCGCAGCAATAATCTCCCCCATGTTCACAGGTCGCTCAGAGATTTTGAGTTGGTCCGGGAGCCCTTCGAGACGCTTGTTCCCCGAAGCATGACTGCGTGCGAGAGCAAGCACCGAGTCACGAGTCACACCAGGCAGGATCATGCCATGGAGGGGAGGCGTCACGAGTTCAGTCACTACGAAACAGTGTCAGTGCAACGCTCAGTTATAAGACGTGTTCACTTACCACCGTCCTCGCCTTTGAACACGACGAACAAATTCATCGTGCCGACCTCTGTTAACCAGTGCTCCGGTCCGTGGAGCCAGAGATTCTGGACATACCCTGCTTTCGCAGCAGTTTTCTGAGCCACGACACCAGGAGCGTAGTTGGCTGCCAGCTTGAAAGCACCAGTGCCTATACCCCCAATCAGCCACCGATTTATCAACCAAGTCAAGAACGGACCTCCAGGTGCAGCACGAATGTATTCCGTGTCAGTAGTGCCATACAAGGCCACGGGTTTGAACCCATGGGGGTAATAAGGACCAGCAGGACTGCAGATCACGAACAGGAGGGCTTCCGACGGTGGTTGAACTCCCAGAGTTCCATTGGTACCGACTTGAAGCAAAACTCGTCAGTAAATACATGGCAGGAAGCGGTCGACTGACTCATGGTAGGCCGGATGTAGAGACTGTGACCTGGTTCCTTGGGTATCCAATCACGATCTAATGAAATCAATCGCTTGATGCATTCCATGAGGGCATTGCCGTTGAAAGTCTAAAGTAAATCTTATCAGCAACATAAGAAGCCAATGCACGGAATAGACCGACGGGCAGTGCCAGGCGTTGCGCACTGGTGTTCATCCGTTCCATGTTCATATCCGGTCGGAACATGGACACGGTGCCGTCCGCGTGCCTGTAAGCCTTCATGCCCTCGAAAAGCGATTGTGCATAGTGCAGAACGGTCGCCGCGGGAGTGATATTGAGATCGGAAACTATGGCATGTCAAGAAGGACGGATGCAACACATAACCGCATAGCTCACAAGGCTTGATAGAAGGCGGACCCCATCCGGTTTTTTCATCCCACGGAATTGTGAGCATATGATCCGACTGCAGAAAGACTGAGTACACCGCAAAAGGTAAGACAATAGTGACCTACAAAGGTCCGGCCAAAAAGCAGTTTTGAAGAAGGAGGCAGCTCGCGTGGACTCGTCGTGCGCACCACGGTGAGCTTCGAGGGCTGCGGTGGAAAATGAAGTCATGCCAAATGAGCGAGTCAGAAAAGCGTACATCGATGGCTGTGGGCTTCGTTGTAGAGAAATGCCGCCATGCAGGTCGGGCAAGCCTGGCTAACCGTGCAGGTGCTTGGTGGAGTTGGAAGAGAGACATCATGAGAGTGTGCTGGGTATTGAATTTAGACTAACCTCGGTTTTATACGGCCGCCGCAAATAACGCACCGCCAATATGCACGTTCGCTCAACGCGCTCGGCAGCGTCGTCCGTCTCACACAGCGTGTTCCAGCAGCAGCCGGCGAGTCTCGCGAGACGTCTCCTCTTCCCTCACATCCAACCCGGATCCGATTTACCCCCGCTCTTCCTCTCCCCCGACTGTCCACCCGAACTCAACGACGAAGTGTATGACCTGATCGCTCTCGCCCTCCGAGCCTTTGTGAACACCTGGTGGGCCAAGCTCACTAGGTATGACAAAGAGTTTCTTCCCCAGATTGCAACAATCGTGACGCACGTCGTTCGTTCCCTAGAACAGCGCGTGCTCGACGCAGACCTCTCGCTCCTCGTCTTTTCCGACCTTCCGTCCCTCGTCACCCAGCATTACAGGGACTACCGCCAGGCTGTTTCCAAGGCCTCGACTTCTTACGCGACCGGAGGCGCGCTGTCGCTGCCACAGCTCTTTCACCAACTGCAACCGCACATGGCGATCTCGTCCGATGGTACGATTGACGAGGAATACTTTCGGCAAGTTTTCGACCACATCCTGAGAGAATGCCTCCCCGCGGAGGACTACGCGCCAGAGGCAGAAAGATTTATCGTTAGGGAAGTCATGCTCAAGGTCGTGGTCAAGGACGTCATCCCTCACATAACGCAGCCTTGGTTCCTCCAGAAGATGTTGTTGGACATGCTCGGCCCTTCTGGTGTATCAGAGCAGGTACGTACGTCCGTGTCTTAGCTGAGCTTGCTCCTAACCTCGCCCTAGCCATCCGTCTCTGCATCTGGCTCCACTCGCATCTCCAAGTCGAGTGTGGTCGTGGTCCTACTCTCGGCAATCCAGCGACTGTCCGGAACGTGCATTGCACTCATCCACGCATACAAGCAAATCGTATATATACTACCAATCGTCAACCAAACGCAAACTCGTCCGGTCCGAACAACGCCTCTGCCAAGTTCAGGATACGATTCGCCTGCACCTAGATCTTCCACGTCATCTGCTACGTCGTTTGGAGCAAACGCCCCCGAGATCGAATATGCGACCTCGTACCCGGATCTCACGCGTGGTCCACTGGGAATGATGTCGGAAGTGCTCTGTGCCCGGGAGCGACTCGCCGCTGCCGCTCTTTTCAGCCTTGTTTCTGTAATATGCTGCGGTTTCCAGACGTTCATGAACAAGTGAGCTCGGTCGTCGTGGCCTTTTTGGGTGTACTGATGTCGCGATTGCAGGCTGTTGTGCTATTTATTGTATACTCACATGCTGTCTGCATCGTGTATGCTGCATGTCGTGCGGGTTTCGAAACGGACGCTGTTTCCGAATGGATACCCTGCGACAGCGGCGGCCGAGCCGAGTGCGGAGGAGCAAGTCGCGATCCGCACAGAGCTAGTACAGAGACTCGCGGAGGGCGTGCCGAGGTTGGCGCGGAGTGTCGTGAGTGCGGGTGCGGTGTCTGGTGCGGTGGACGTGCTGAGCGACGAGGCGTGCAATCGACATTTGGCGGTGTTCGTGTTGGACGCGCTGGTGCTGAGTCTATTCCCGTGTATGTGTATGTTTGGTAAATGACGTCAGCTATATAAATATTAATAATAATTATCTCTAAGTATGTCGGTACTATGCATCAACCACCGAGAGAGCCAATCGTGTACTCCCCAGCCGATCTCACCGGCGCACTCGCCGAGTTCGTGCTCAAAGCGCAGAAAGAATCGATCGAGAAGAAGGGAAGATTCACTATCGCACTCTCAGGCGGTTCTCTCCCAAAACAACTCAAAGCCCTTATCGACAATCCCAATGTAAAGTGGGACAAATGGTGACCCCCCTCTCTAAGATCCCCCTCTCGCACACGAGCTCACTCCCCACAGGCAGGTCTTTTACGCCGACGAACGCGTCGTACCCCTAGATGACCCCGATTCCAATCACGGTCTCTGCACAAACGAGCTCTTCAAGCACGTTCCCATCCCCGAAGCCAACATTCACACGCTCGACACCAGCCTGCTCGACGATCTCGAGGAACTCTCAGACGCCTACGAGCACGAGCTCATCCACGAGTTCGCCCAAAAGGACTCGGCTCGCTTCCCCATCTTTGATCTCATCCTCCTCGGTGTCGGCCCAGACGGTCACACCTGCTCCCTCTTCCCAGGCCACGCGCTCCTCAAGGAGACCGACAGATGGGTCGCCTACCTTGATGACTCCCCAAAGCCTCCCCCGAAGCGCATCACCCTCACATTGCCCGTCCTCAACCACGCTGCTCGCATCGCCTTCGTCGCTACCGGCGAGGGCAAAGTCGACATGCTGTCAATGATAATCGACCAGCCAGAGCTCGGGCTCCCCGCGTCCCTCGTAAAGCCCGCTTACCCTGGTCAAGTGTACTGGTTCGTAGATGACGCAGCATCGGCCAAGGTCAAGTTCCCGAAGACGGAATTCAAGTTGTGAGAGGTGTTGAGCGCACGTATACTTCACCACCCCTATCTACTTAGCATGTCATGTCGTCGTACCTTTATCTTGATCGTCAGCATGCCCAGTAACATAAGATACCTCGGTCAACGTGACAGTAAAATTAACACTCAACAGAGTAACAAACGGGTAACACGCGACGGCACTCGTCGCAAACATGACACAGAAATCACAAAATGGTCATCAACAATTACACCCATAATTCTGTGTGCTCTCCCGATCGATTTGGATTGGGTCAGGATAATCCACATACCTATTCAAACATTTCAGTCAGGACAACAGACACGCAAGCCAAAACGTACATCTGTTCCTCTGCTTCTTGTTGCAGAGCATTCTTCGATACCGTTTGAAAAGCCTGCTCGACATTGATGGCCTCCTTGGCAGAAGTCTCGAAATAAGGGATATTTCCCTTGGACTGACACCACGTCATCGCTCGCTTCTGTGTAACCTGCGGCGGTGTCTAGAAGTACACTCGATACACAATCAAGTACTGTCCCCACCTGTCGTTTGCTTTCCTCCACATCAATCTTGTTGCCCAGAACGACAAACGGAAAGTGCTCTGGGTCGTGTGGGCTCGCTTGGATGAGAAACTCGTCGCGCCAGCTGTCCAGCGTCTCGAACGACTTTGCACTGTTCACGTCATATACCAGCACACAGCAATCTGCTCCTCTATAGTAGGCCACGCCGAGAGACTGGAAGCGCTCTTGGCCGGCCGTATCCCAAAGCTGGCAACGTGCGTCAGCACCCAAGTTCCGGAATGGAAAGAGCGTGGCATGCCTGCATCGTCACGAGACGGTCGTCAACCATGACTTCCTTGGTGAGGCTAGACGAACGCTCGGTGAGCCGGGTTGCCACTAAGGCACATGCACCTCTACTACATACAAGTCGGCACCGATGGTGGCCTTGTACTGGTTGCTAAACCGCTTGTTCACATATTGGTTCATGAGCGAAGTCTTGCCGACGCTGCATAGTCCGTTCAGCCCTCCCGCATGCGTAACTCGCGCTGCGCCACCTACCCGCTGTCGCCCAGGATGATAACCTATAACGCAAGTCAGATGTACTGTACGAACAAGGAGAGCGAGACAAGTGACCTTCAACAATACGCGACCCATGGTTGTACTAGTGAGAGAAAATGATTAGGTCGTCACGTCGGTCCGGGTCCTGCAGCGCTCGACAAGTCAAGTCGGTGTGGAGCACCGGCAAGGGAGGGCAACAACCATCCACATTTGGGGTGCGTTTGATCTCCGCTCGAATTGCATGCTCCTCCCGCTCGTCGTGTCGGGTTGGCGACGACGGTTTATCAGAGCGATGACGACGCGCATCGCACCCCGTATCAAAGCCGAGATCGTATTGTCCGACGCAGAGGACAGGCTGTGTTCCCTCCTCGACGAGTTCACCCGGCATCTCGCAGTCGAGGACGGTATCGTGACCGCGTGCAGGATCAACGGGGGCTGGGTCCGCGACAAGGTCAATAGTCGACCTCTTTCGGACGTTTTTCTCATGTCGTACTATAGTTGCTCGATGATGAATGCAACGACGTGGACATTTGTCTTTCAGACATGATGGGCGTGCCCTTTGCTGAAAAGTTCCTCGCGTACTTGTCTGAACGAAAGCATGTGCCCGTCCACAAGGTCACCAAGATCGAGAGCAACCCGGATCAGTCCAAACATCTCGAGACGGCGAGGACCACGCTCTTTGACATTGACCTCGATTTCGTCAACTTGAGGGACGAAGAGTACTCCGAACACAGTCGGATCCCAACCCAAGTCGTACGTCGCTAAATAATTCGTCGATGTCGTGGGCCGACCGTCGTCTCTGCAGAAATTTGGTACTCCCCTACAAGACGCCCTGCGACGGGACATCACCATCAATACACTTTTCTACAACGTCCATACGCGTGCGGTCGAGGACTTTACGGAGAAGGCAATCGTTCATTGACATACCCCTACTTACGCGACGCGCTGACAAGTCCTAGGGATTGGATGATCTACGCAAGGGCATCATACGCACGCCTTTGCCTCCGCTGCAAACATTTCGCGACGACCCTCTGCGAGTCGTTCGATGCGTCAGGTTTGCTAGCCGCTTCGGGTTCGAGATGACGCCTGAACTTCAAGACGCGGCTCGTGACCATGGCATCCAGGTAACCACCAACGTATTTTCTGACCCTCGAGCCCTTGATGATTCGTTTCCCTTGAAGGAAGCACTCTCTTCCAAGATTAGCCGCGAGCGTATCGGCGAGGAGCTCGACAAAATGATCAAAGGTTTGTCTCTGGCATCTCGTGTCCCGAGCAGACAAGTTCATAGCCGAACAAGGTGCCGAACCACTGCGCGCCATGCAGATCATCCACAACCTTTCTTTGTATCACTGTGTCTTCCACGTGCCCGCTGCGATCATGGATATCGCTTCTGGCCCCGTCGCTCCGATACAGCTTTCCCTCACAGCATGCACCATCCTCAATGACCTCCTTTCCCCTCCATCATCCGAACCACGCAAGTTCACCACGCGCCCCCATCCAACGCTCCTCGCTGCGACCAACCGAGGAACGAAGGCGCGATTGTTCCTCGCAGCCAGTCTTTACTCCTTTTCTGGCATCACGTACAAGGACCACAAACAAAGGGTGCATCCGCTCGTCGAAGCCGTCGTCCGAGAAGGTCTGAAACTCGGGAACAAGAACTACTACCTCGATGGCGTACCCGCGCTCTTTGACGCTGCTGCACTTTTCCAGGGTCTTTCGCTAACGGACGCACGGTTCACGACGCCCTCGGAGCGCGTCGCTATCGGTGCGTTGATTTTTCCCGCTTGACGCGACGTTATACATCCGACCCACTCGCCCCACAGGACTGCTACTCCGACACAACAAGGTACACAAACCGACTTCCGGCGCGCACTGGTCGTCGTCTCTATTGTTCGCATTGGTATGCGAGTTGGTCCCGCTTGGATACGGTACGGCACTTTTGTCGCTCGCTGATCCGAAACCACTATCTGATCACGACTGTCGCAGGCGAGGCAGCGGACGCCTGCATCCGACGGTATAACGCGTTCGCGAGCCGTGTCGAGCAGCTCGGTCTAGACACGTCGGTGGACGCCAGGCCGTTGCTCAACGTAAGACGACGACGAGAGTCCCGTTTACCATCCTCGCACACTCACTCACACGTTTGGCAGGGGAACGAGGTCGTGTCTACGCTCGGCGGTAATAAACCGGGACCCTGGACGGCCGTCGTGCTCGCCAAGGTTGTCGAATGGCAGCTTGAAAACCCTAAAGGCGACAAGGACGCGTGCGTAGGCTGGCTCAAGGAGGAACAGAGGTCGGGTCGGTTGTCGATCGAGGATCTCGTTCAGTCCACTGCAGTGAAGCGCAGCCAGGGGGATGGCAAGGAAGGCTCAAAAAAGGCGAAACGAACATCGTAGTAGATTTTACATGTACAAGTGATTGCCTGTATCGTGTACATGCTTTTTGTTTTGGTGCGTGCGTGAAGTGATGAGGTGGGGGGTACTGGTTATAGTTACAGGGGATCAATTCTGTCCGAGAGAGAGAGAGACGATGGAGGTATATGGAGTGTTGAAAAGGCAAGGTATGTAGGATCTCGAGACCGTGAAGTTGTTCGTACATGCATGTAAAACCATGAAGGAAAAGAAAGAAGTATGAGATTTACCATTCTCCACGGAGAGTAAGTGGTGAAATGGATTGCCCGAATAACTGATCCAAGGTGCCGAGCAGCGCTCCATGCTCTGCAGACGGCGTTTCGAACGGGTTGGTGAACACGGGTGAGCCCAGAGGAACGAGCCCCTCGTACATCGAGGCGTCAAAGTTGCCAAACGGGATGGGAGAAAACTCGGACCCGGGGTGAGCAGTGTAGGTACCGAGTACGCACGAATCGGCAAACGAGATCGATTCGGGCTTGATGCCAGCAAAGACGGTGTTTACGGCGGGCTGCATGTGAGAAGGAATGAAAGAGAGATTATCGTCTTCCTCGATCTTGATCGTCTACAACGCGTCATGAGCACAGGCGTTTCCCAAAAAAAAAACGCTGCATCACTCACCATACCGTCACAACTATCGAGAGAGAGATAGGGAATATCGGCAGTAGGGACAAACTCATCCGCATCATCTGGGGGGTACACCAGCTCTGGGGTATGCATCGACGGTGCCGGAGTGGGCGTGGGTGTGATCTCGAACGCGTATTCACAGACGGGAAGACAAGGAAGGGAAGGTTCAGGCTGAAAAGGAGGAGTGGAGATCAGGGGCGAGTGAACAATCTTCCTCTGCTTTCTAGACCTCCGTTGTGGAAGAGAAGAGTCTGCGCGGGGCGCTGCGGTTCTCTTTGGGGCCTTCCGAGAGTGAGAGCCAGAGGGAGTCGACTCAGAAGTAAGCTCGAGCTCGAGCTTGACCTTGATGGGCTCGTCATCCAGATACTTGGCCAATTCGCGGCCAGTGACGCCGCCCAGCAAGAGATCGGCGAGTTTTTTGCACTTTTCGGTCTCGGTGTCGGCGGTGCGTTGGGAACGACGCTGGACGACGACCTTGGGCTTCTTCTGCGAACCAGGAGCATATTTGTACTCGGGATAGAGCTGGGCGTGGCGCGCCTTGGCTTCTTCGGCCATGGAACGGAAGGGGGCACGCTCGGCTTCGGAAAGCTCATTCCAGTAGCGGCCGGCGATGCGAGAGACATTGCGGTTGTCTTTCTCGATACTCTTGAGGTTGTCCTTGTTCCAGAGCCAGGAGCGGAAGACCATGAAGGCATTGGGAGGGCGGGGGATGTGGCCTTCCTTGCGATTACGGGTATGTGAGGAACCGGGAGTGAAGGGGAGGTGAGTAAGCACGAATGGTGGGGAGTTGGACGAGGTCGTGGTCGACGCGGACGGGGATGATGGAGCGTGATGAGTGGTGATCGCGACATCGGGGCCACCGTGCAACAACTCGAGCGGGTCGGGGAGTACTTGACAGTCTGTCCAAAAGAGGAAAGTCAGTAAGAACAGAGTCGATACAAGGGTGGGATCAACACGCACCGCTCAGCAGCGACTTGATCGATATTCTGCAAGACTTGCGGACATGGCGAAGTGGTGGCATCGTGTACAATGGAGAGATGCTAGATATCGACGAGGATGGCGAAGAGAAGTGTGGAAGCGAAGAAGTTGTCGCAGTGACTCGAAGCTGGATTGTGTTGATGCATTGTTCAGCTGACCCCTTTTTGAGTACAGACGCGGAACGGGCAACCAGACGGGGGATCGATTGCAGCTCTTCACGTCGTCACATCGAGGCAGCCTCATTTTTTCAACGCGGTTTCCTCGTCCAAATCGGGATTTGGATCTGCATCGAGGCAGTCAAAAAAGGAAACCTTTCACCCTATGCGATTTCACTCTTCACAGCAACTTCCGTCCGTCCCTGATAACCCCCTTGCCCTCAGCGTCTAAATATCAGCAGTTTCCGTGGAGCGCGCAACCTTGTCTTGCTACACTTTTACATTAGCAACCGACAAAGGAGACGGCATGGCGATTAGTCGTCAAGTTTATTGCCCCTACCCACATCCATCAACATCCCCACTTCCTTCGCCTTCCGTCTCTTCGAGCCAGCGATCATTTCCCTACAATATATTAGTCGCAGACGATCGCAGATCAACCAGGGATTTAGACTCGCCTCTTCTTGATCGCATCACTTCGACCAATATTTCGCGCCGCGTTCACCGTATCCGCCCGCTTTACTTTCCCCATCTGCTTTCTCTTCAATTTGGACGGCTTTGGCAGTTTGAGAATCCATTCCGGCACAGTCGAACCTGACTGCGACACAACGTTCGCAATCCTCGGATTTAATCCTTAGCTCACCTCCTGTGTAGTGGCACCGAATTAACGTACGATTTTAAATATGGGGCGTCTTCATCCGTAAAGTATGTCACCGCCTTGCCATCTCGTCCTGCGCGCCCGGTACGTCCTAGGAGATATTAGCGCTCATCTCTCTCCGGAGTTGCCGCACGTCGCTTACCAATTCGGTGGATATAACTTTGGACGCTCGTCGGAAAGTCGTAGTTGATCACCTCTCGTACCCCCTTGAAATCCATCCCTCGTGCCATTACCTCGGTGCACACCATCACCCAGCTTTCCCCCCGGCGCATACGGCTTACGACATCATCCCGCTCTTTTTTGGTCATACCGGCGTGCAAACAGTCAACGTTTGTTATTCCGTTGAGCGTCAATTCTTCCGCTAATGACGTAGCACGAGGTTGCGTAGAGGTAAAAATGAGTAATGGTGGATTGTAGGGTTGAGCGAAATACGTCAGAAGGCTCGGTAGCTTTGACGCGTCATCAGCAACATAGGTAAGAGACTGGCTGATCAGCGGAAGCGGCGTATCCCTAGCGGAGACGTCAGAACCATGAAATATATTGACATCTTCTTACTGACTTGAGGCCAACCACAATACGTATTGGATTGCGTAGGATTCCCATGGCCAGCTGCTCGACTCCAGCGGGAAGCGTTGCGGAGAACACGGCTTTCTGAACATCAGGGTGAGTGCAGGCACCGATCACCTCTTGAACTTGAGCCAGAAATTCGGCATCCAAGAGGCGGTCTGCTTCGTCCAAAATGAGATGGCGAACACTGAATCTGGGTCAAGTATGAATCTGCAGCAAAATCACCATTACGAACTTGTTCAAATCGATATTTCCCTCCTGGATTGCTGCAACTAGACGCAAAGGCGTGCTAATCACGATGTCTAGTGATCCTCAGCATGTGATGGCACAAAAACCAGTCGGCTGACATACCAACTTTATCTCTGACGCTCTTGTCCCGGAGGGTGCTTGCTGTGGCTTTACTGAATAACACCACTCGCCATTTGCGACCCACAGCCAGTTTCAAACACTCGTTATATATCTGGTGTGCCAGCTCGCGAGTCGGAGCAAGCACGATGGCACGCACACCGTTCCCTTCAGTTCCCTTCAAACTTGATATCGGCGCTCCTAACGATGACATGACTGGAAGTAGATAGGAAAGCGTCTTTCCTGTCCCGGTAGGAGATATCGCAGCAAGATCACGGCGCTACCGAGGTTATGGAAAAAAAGAAAATGAGCGAGGCACGACCGTATGTCGGTCACAGACTCTACCTCTAGTAAAATCGGTATCCCATGAGTTTGTACGCCGGTCGGGTACTTGAAACGGTTATCCTGGAGGTTCGACAACAGGCGTTGTGGCATTTTGTACCGGTCTAGCAAGTCATCGAAGACGTCGATGGGCGGTGGCACGTCGGAGCCTTTGGCTGTCACGCGAACCCGCACTCGCGAAGCACCACCGTCGGATTCGTCGTCGGGCACGTCGTCCAAATCATCGTCGTCGTCGAGGTCCTGTGGTTCGTCGCCCACCTTCCGTCTCTTGCTCCGCGCATCAGGTCCGGGAGGTGCACTCGAACTCGTGGGGTCGGTGTTTCCTGCCTTCCGTTTTGCTGGTCCTCCCTGAGCGTATTTGAAAAAATCGAGTTCGGGTGGGAGCTTAGAGTCCTGTGTTATGAGTGCATTCACAGCCTTGTCATGTTTCGTGACGGAGTTCTGGAGTGGCAAACGATGGTGTAAGAAAAATGATGCCAGTCCACCAACTGTGTCGGCCACTTACTGTGAAGAGCTGTACGTCGGATTTGAAGCGTTGTTTGTTGAAACGCGTCCCACCGCGAGATAGCAACTGAAATGCTTCGACTTGCATGAGCGTTAGCAGGCGAGCTCGAGGGACATAGATCAAAAGGGTCTGACACTAGTTCGGCAACTTCCGTGTATACCTTGAATCCATCCATCAAGATAATCTATGTACATCTCGCGTCACTACTAACAGGCCAAGGGCATTAGTACAGTATAACTGTCCCATCAATCGAACGAGAGGTCTGCATCATCTGCCACCACAAAACTCCCAAACACGTATTCATCTGGCTCGTAATCCTCACGCTGCGGTGAGCTCGAAACCATGGGACGTCTTCGAGAATGCTCCCCCGCGCCCACAAAGCCTCCCCCTCGAACAGGCTTGCTCATAAACCCTGGCCCGTTACGAAGTCCTGGTGCTTGCGTAAACAGGCTTTGTTGGTAAACCAGAGACTGGTCATAAGACGGCGAGATCTGCGTATCGGGAATGTCTTTCAGGAATTGCCGGTCGGACTCGCTCTCCACGTCGTCTTCCGAGTGGGAGGATCCTTCGCTTTCCTCGTCTCCTGAATGCGCGGCTTCGCCATCCATCCATGGATTGTGCCGGATAGAAATCTGAGGTCTACGTCCCATTTTCTTTGGCTGTAGCGGAGGCGTCGATTGCCGAGTAATTATCTCCGTATCGGTACGCCTCAGCCGGCGTGCGGGAGGTGACTGCACATCCGAAGTGTCCGACGTCCCAGTCTGGAAGATTCGCCGCCTACCTGCTGGGCGGACCGCAAAGGATCCCTCTGGAATATCTGGGGTAGGACCAGGTGACAGTCGAGTCACGCGAGGAGGGGTGGCAGGCGGCCTCTCACTCGCAGGGAACCTTATTGTCTCCGGAGACAGGAGAGTCTTCGACTTGACTACTTCGATGATGCTGTCATCCAGTTCTATAACACTTTCGTCCACGAAGTACTTCAAGCCTGGAGTGTTGTGCATCGTCTTTGGAACAGGGGGTGAAGAGCTGAAGATCTGTATATCTGGGTCCTCATCCTCGTCCACGAGCCAAGCAATATCCTGATTTTCAGCGCTTTCGGACGGAACGCTTAGGGATGGTGGAGGTACACAATCCTGGTCAGATGCTCGTCCTTTGCCCTTACGGTCGAGTGAATGCACGGTGGGAGCGGAAAATTGTCCAGGAGTTGAAAAGGAGGGAGACGACGAGGCAATTTCAATCACATCTTTGGCAGTTGATTTCAGGGACTTGGTGCGACCTAGGATGCGGGGAGAACGCTCGGGAGAAGGTGAAGAGTACCGGGGAGACATGCGCGCGATCTGCTTTGAGGTGAGTTGCTTGGGACAAGACGTCTTCTGAGGAATCTGTGTGTCGACTCGCCGAGACGAACGGTCTGTCAACGAGTCCTTGTCTTTAGCCGCGGTTGACTTGCACTTCTTCGGGACCATTGTTCGTGATTTCGGTAATGCGCTCTTGTGCTTGGGCCTTGATTGACCCGCGGCGGGAGTAGAAACAGTGCGGCGAAAATCAAGGATGTTCCCCTCCAACTCCATATCCGTGGAGTCATCTTCGGCGAGCTTGTCGTCGAACTTGGCAACTTTGGTTTTCTTCGCCTTCTTCCCTTTGACTACCAAATCTGCCACGCTTACGAAGCCGCGACTTGCACCAGCAGGCATGTTCCTATCGATTTCATCATTCCGTTTCCTCTTCTTTCCCTGTGCGGCTGACTGCCCGTCTTCCGCCGCAACCGAACTTTTACTTCTGCCTGTCGGTTCTCGGACATACTCCTCTATCTCCATCCGTTTCTCCAGAAGTTGTGGCCGCAAATGATCAGGGAGCAGCCGTGGTAC
This sequence comes from Leccinum arenicola, assembly GCA_038092295.1. Lineage (NCBI taxonomy): Eukaryota > Fungi > Basidiomycota > Agaricomycetes > Boletales > Boletaceae > Leccinum > Leccinum arenicola. The sequence goes on along the minus strand of JBBPQC010000011.1, from coordinate 44,752 downwards.
ATCACCGTACAGTTCAAGTTGGTCTCCGCGAACGATACACTTTTGCAGTTCGCCGTACGTATCGTGCGCCTTGTCCCAATTGAGCTCTTCGCGGATCTCTGCAAGTAGAACGTGCACATATCCATCGCGCTTGCGACCAGTTCGCCCTACCCGCTGAAGCTATTGAAAGGTGTTTATCTCTTTCTCCGAAACAGAAGCAACGAGAGATAACGTACCATTCGAATGGGCGTTTTTTGAGCATCGTAGCACACGATCATATCCACCTCGCCAATATCGAGACCTTCCTCCCCAATCGAGGTCGATACCAGAACGTTGAACTCTCCCGCTCTGAACTTTCTGAGCACCTAACAGCAGGAGTGAGTGCAATGAAGACATTTATTTTCGTGACTCTTATATCGTACCTCTAATTGTTCTTTCTGAGCGAAACCTTTCTTACCCTGTTTGTCGGTCCCTTGACCAACAAAGCGAGTCACTTTCAGCAGCGGTGATTCCTGATTCAAGACCTCGACGATCTCGTCCACACATTCTCGATACGTCACGAATACCATAGCCCGCGTCCCGCTTATTTCTGCTTCTTCTTCATCTCCGTCAGAGATTCTTTGGCCGAAATATTGCACCAAAAGTGTTTTAAGTGTTTCCATCTTTGGATGCATCCCAAATCCACCTGGTCGTTTCTGGCGTGCCTCGAGGTCGGCAAGGAGTTTTTGGAACGTGGGATCCGATTTGAGTTTCGACGCCTTCTTCTTTTTCTGGTCGGATTCGTCCTTGTCGCGAACCAGTTCTTGCAAAGAGTGGAGACACATACTGACGCTGGCTTCCATCTGTTTGCATGTATGCATCAAGCCGCACATCACAATGAAGTTCGAGAGAACCATACTAAATATGACATAGCCCGTGCCATGGATGATATCATGGAGAGGGTGCCCATGGCCCACTTGTGTGGACTGTTTCGCTGAGCTCCGATACGCTGCATGGCAGCTGTGGCACGGAATGGATGCATCTTTATGACGTCCAGTGGCTCCATAACGCCTTTCGCAACTAGTGGTTTTACTATCGACTGTGCATAGTCAGAGTTGTTGGCTCGGCAGAGTGGCTTCAACTAACCTCCATAACAGTCTTTAAAAGTTGTTGAAAATGAACAATTTCCTCGGTCATTTTGATAATGTGCTGTTTGACCTCCTGTTCAAAGATATTGATTACATTAATGAAACGCGTCTCCGATCAGCATTGATGGAAACTAACCTTCTTGTGCATATATTCTCTCAGGTCGAGACTCCCTTCGTCTCTGATCTCGATTTTACTTATATGCAAAGAGTCTACAATTCCCTGGATTGCCTCGGGGGTGCTTCCGGGGGTTGCAGTAAGTGCAAGCACCCGAAAATGCGGGTTCTTTGCCATGAGAAAGCGAATAACCTGCGCATATGCATAGTCGCCACTGCCTTTGTGTGCTTCGTCTACGTTGCACGCTATTCAGCAGCATAAACCAAGTAAATTGATGAAACGTTACGAACCTATGACCAGAAGGATAATATCACGTGGATCACAATTGTCAGTTGTGAGGTCATTGATGAGTGTCTGAGGCGTCATGTAGAAGATACGCTTCTCCGCCCACTGTGAGATGTCAACGCGCATTCTACCTGAGCACCGAATCAGGGACGCACCATTCTTGATCTGTATGGACGCGGGTTATTTCCAGTCAGTTCCACTGCATCTCTGCCCGGGATACCACATGTCCGGTGGCAAGCATCGACCTGTTGAGCGACCAAAGGTTTCGTCGGTGCGACGAAGACCACCTTTCCTTCGGGGAACCAACGGTAAACTTGAAAAACTGTGTCATGACTGGTACGGGGAACAGGGTGCAAAAACGTACAGTTTAGCATCACTACACCAGCAATAAAAGTCTTTCCTAGACCAGTCGGAAGAGCCACCAGCGTGTTGTCGAATAGACAATGCTTGACGATGTTGAACTGGTAATCTCGTTTAGGCTGGTTAAGTGGATATATCCAGTGCTTGGCCTCGAGCATGTCCACCTTGAGCTTCATGGGGACAGGCTGCAAAGAGGTGAATACGCGACTACGAGGCGTCCGACATGAAAATACTCGCCGGTCTTCAGTCCGTGACCATCACGTATACGAAACGATGTCAATCTCAGCGTCAAGAAGCTGAAAATAGGACACACACCCAACTATAACACAGTTAGTCCGGACGCGAAAAACTGTGGCACTTTTACGCACCAGAGACAAACGGAGCAGGAAACTGCTCAAACTCGACTGCTTTCTCCTCTTCCTGTTCGTCCTCGTCACCCTTTGTCTTTGGCTTCCTCCAGCCAGACTTTGCAAACGCGGTATGATCCCACTGTTTGGTTTTGGGTGCCTGCTGGCCAAAAGGATGACGCCGGTCTGACTTGGACCGTTGCATCGGACCACGCGACGCGGGGCTAGGCTCGTTGTTGGGGACAATACCTCCAAAGAGGGTCGTTTGAAAGGAACCTTTGGACAGGGGGCGGTTCGCATTGCTAGGACCGGCGACCGGGACTGCCTGGCTCTTGTACGCAGCGTCGATGAAGGTGTCGAGACGCTGTAGGTCAACGTCGTCAAGGTCGAGCGAAAGATCCATGTACGAGTCCTCTTTTCCAATTTGTTGTCTCGCGACGAGAGCCTGAGGGGGTTTGGGAACGGGGACGGGTTTCGGCGGGGGAAGCGACTTTCTCGGGTGGATGATGTGCGCTGCTTCGATGACGTCGAGTTGGTTGAATATGCCCGAGTCGAGATCGTCCGTGAAGTAGTCGTCCGAGTTCATCATGGTTTAACGCGAACGCGACGTCAGTCACGTGTCAATTCGGTTTGACTCGGACAAGCATCATCAATGTCTGTAGAAACGGTCGCTCGCTGGAACGCAATTCCGATGGCGCGCGTTGAACAACAAGAACAGCCGGGCGCATCCCCGTCGCTTCTGAAGGTACTCTGCCCAAAGCGTCCTTGAAAACACACCAGACTGCCCTCTTCCCTCCCCCCTCACTTTCCTCCAGCGATCCAGCAGGTCAGACACAGAGGACAGCGAAGATGACAACGTCTCTCTCGTCTCTCGCACACCTTCCCCATCCCCAAAGGATGTCGCCGACACCAACAAATACGACGAATACCTCCACCAGGTCCCTCCAGAGGTCATCACCGTCGAAACAAAGATCAAGAGTACAAACAAGGGATTCGCAATGCTCGCGAAACTCGGTTGGACCGAGGGACAGCCACTCGGGTTATCAGGCGATGGTACGCCCTGCTCTCTTTTACCCTCCGCCCACCTGTTGACGCCGTTTTCAAGGACGAGTCGACCCCATTCCTTTCCAAATCAAGAATGACTTGACTGGCCTCGGAAAGATCAACCAGGATGTCCGCATGATCGAGACGACCGTCTCTCAGAGGCGGGAGTTGGACTCTGAGCGTCAGCGCAAAGAAACTCAGGACCAACGCAGGGCTCGAGAAGTATACCATCACGTCTTTGTTTTCCCGACTTGGCTCTCATGACGACCGATAGGACACTGTAGCTAAACGTGCGGCCCTCAGGTCGGAAATTACTGACACTCTCAAGCCGTTTTATTGCACTCTCTGCGAGAAGCAGTTTCAAAACGTGGCTCAATATGACGAACACACCAACTCCTATGCCCATCACCACAGGGCCCGCTTGAGAGATATGCAAGCCAACGCTCGCTTGGTCAACCAAGATGAACTCGATAAGCGCAAAGAAAAGGAGCGGAAGAGAGAAGAGAAAGAGCTAAGGAAGCTCGCCAAGGCTCAGGGCATCAAGATGGCAAAACCTGCCACTGCTGCCCCTGCTCCTATCTCTACCTCTGAAACCGACTCCGGGCCCACGAATGAGGGAAAGATGGGTTTCAAAAGAGCCGGCTGGGCAGCAGTCACCACGGCGCCCAAGCCTCTTGAAACAGTGCCTGGGCGTTCGACTTGGGCATCAGTCAGCCCAACTCCGCCTTTGCCACCCCAAGCTCCTCCTCCTCCTCCCCCTGACGACCCTATCCCCCCTGTACCACCGGCCTCGCGATCTTCGGAAGTGTCCAGTGCGCCCGTATTTCGTACCGGAGGATGGACCTCTTTGGATCCTAGTGGTTGTCAACCTGTCCCTCCCCCATTCTCTCCCGCACCTCCACCGCCGCCTCCTCCCCCCGCAAATGCACCTCCACCTCCCGCGTTCCCTTCCAGTCGCCGTGAATCTTATGGTCCTCCCGCAAATGCTTTGCCTCCTGCGAGACCAAGTTGGGAATCAATCCCCGCTTCACCACAGCCTCTCCCACCAACCTCGTTGCGTGCCCCCCTTCCACCGCCACCTGTAGAGCCCGTAAAATCGGGCTGGCAGCAGTGGAAGCAAGGAAGTAACTCCAAACGCAGGTGATTTCCATTCCTGCTGTCGACTAGATTTTCTGTTCTGCTTGCTTGCCATCTATGTTTTCTTCCTCTCTGGCAGTTGATTATCGCTACAAATGCTTCTTGACTCTCTACTTGCTCTAGACCGAACACAATTGGTTGACTAGAATTAGCTGACTACACTGTTGTTCTTTAATTCGATGATTGTATGTATGTACGCGATGCTATGGAGAAGGTAATGAAAGCAGGTGGTTCGAAAAAGAAAGAAAGTTATAAAGATCAAGAGTAAAGACGTCTCGCAGTAGAACAGTAAAGAGTGGGGAGATCAATAACCACCCTGTACTAGAAGTCCTGATCACACCACTGACCGCAAAGGAAGAGTGGAAACACCAATACCCAAATGCCAAATGCAACAGCGTACAGCCTCAGTCGCTTTCGCTCTCTGAGCTCGCGTCAGAACTCGAATCCGAAGAATGGTCGCTATCATCGTGTCGAGGAAAGGGAGTGGGAGCGCCCATGTTTGCATTTCCTGAAGGATTGTCGAATAATTTCATGCGCTCCTCAAGCTGCCGGATCTTCTCCGCCTCAACATTCTCGTCCATGCTTTTGCGCTTGAGGCCACCAGTACCAGTGCCTTTCCCAGTTCCACGACTACGCTTTGGGGGAGGCTGCCGCAAGGGGCGCAACACGAAATTGTACAGCTTCGTAAGCACGTGTACAGGTAGAAGGTCGATCTCAATCTCGATCTCCTCGGTGCTCTAGACGTCAGTCAGACAAAGCCTAGCCTTGACAAAGTGAAGGTACCCACGTCACGAATCTCGGGAACGCCTTCGTGGATGATTTGAATGACTTTCTCCAGCTTCTGCCCATCAAGCTTTGTTATCGCCTCGCTCAGGTCTTTCTTCTGGTCAAACGATAATGTATCGTCCTCCGCGATCTGTTTCTTTGCTTTCCGCTTGACAGCACCATTCGCGGCGTTACTGACTTTGGCGTTGCGAGCAGCCGCGGGTTTCGAGGTCGCGCCAGCAACCTTGGGCTCCTTCTTCTTCTTCTTCTGCTTCTCCTTTTGCGGCTGGCTCTTCAGTGCGAGCAAATTTCCCCGCATCGACTCAATCTGAGCTTCCATTGACGCAATTCTACCTGTAGACGACATATAAGAAAAAAATCGTTGTATTGCACAACGATGGACCTACGGTTGCGTTCCTCCTCCGACTCGTCTTCCTCTTCTTCCTCTTCGCCCTCGCTCGCCTCCCGTAGTGGTGGCAAGTTCTTCCACTTCTCATCAAAAAGCCGTTGCAACTCGATGCCTGCCTGATTGACAGGCGTGCCAGCGGGGTTAAAAGTAAAACAATTTCGAATCATCAATTTGAAGTCATCGAAGAACTTGGATGCATTCAGGTACTCGTGATTCTCCAGTTTCCTCCGCATGGTGGACAAGTCCATCGGCTTTTTGATGATCTTGGGGTAAGTCGGGATCTCCAGTTTGACTGCGTCTGAAGTAGTCCGATAAGCACGACACGGCAGGCTGGGTACCTGATACTCACCGACCGGCTCGTAAAACGGGTGTGCGATGGCCCAATGCTGCTTTCGATGTAACTCCGCCAATAGCTTAGCACAAAATTTGAGTTGCTCTATCGAACCGTCGTCCTTGGCTACCTTTATCTTCCGTGGTTTCTTTGGTGCGTCAGCATAAGGTAAGTCCTTTGGAGGTGGGGGATGAATCTCTCTCTTTGGACGTGCAGTTACTTGCTCCAGTTCGTTGCGGCGAATCACCGGGACAGAAGTGGATGCACGTCGAGCAGGGACTGGTGGTGGGGGGTTCGCCTTCTTGGCAGGTGCCGGAGGTGGGGGAGGGGGAGGGGTAGCAATTTTGACGGGTGGTTTAACCTACCCAAAGTCAGCTCTTGGTCCACGAAAACCATCGACACTCACATACCACTTGGGGCGGTGGCAAGTTCTTTATTTGCTTGTCGAAAACAGATTCAATGTGTTTGCCCGCTTGGGTTACGACATGATCGGGGCCATTGAACGTCATGCAGTTGGTGAACACCAGACGGACATCCGCGATGAACTCGTCGGCATGATTATAGCGAGGGTTATTGCTATTCATGTCAGGCTTTTGAGGGTTAGAGGACATGAGCTTGCGCTCGATAGTACCAAAATCCATCGGATTCTTAATTATGCTCGGATAGTGGGGAATGTTCAAGGCGACAGGGTCAACGGGATTGAGAAACGCCCCCGAGTCTTTCATCTTTTTCAACGAGCGTATGGTCGAAAGACAGAACCGATGCTGGTGTAGACTCAGGGTACCCGCACCGACGTGTATCGGCGGTACAGGAGCAGGACTAGAGGCAGCCTCTTCGTTCAGTTGAATGGAAGAACCAGTGGCGGGAGGCGGAGAGGCGGTCTTGAAGGATTACCAGCAAGGCATCAGTACGCAGAATTGGTGATCAGACGGATGACTCACATTGGCGATGGAGGCTTGATCGGCGTCGGAGAGCTTGCGTGCTCTCTTCGCCGGGGGAGGCCTCGACTCATCGTCCACATCGGCGTCGATTGGATGAGGCGAGACGACGTGGATAGGTGAACGGTACGAGGTGAACGAGTTGGAAAGCTTGGCGTCGTTCGTCTCTGCATCACCATTGACGTGTATCGGCTGTTCCATGTGCACGTCGCCATCTGCATCCGCGTTTAGAGGCTCTGAAACGACGATCTTGCCGTTTCCGTTAGGAGCTCCGTTGAGGATCGAGGCGTCCGGTGAAGCGGCGTTGGAAATGAGCATCTCCTCCACAATAACCTCAGGTGTCTCTGCCATCTTCACGTCCTCGATGACATCTGGCTGTACTACGGGCGGAGGTGGAGTTGCAGCGGGTTGTTGGATGGGGACAGAAACTGCTCAGATAAGAGCGACGCTAGACAGGGAAACGATGCATTGTACGAACCTGGATCGGAGGGGGATGTAGACATTGGAGATGTGCCAGCGGTGTCGTCTAGTGAGTTTGGTACGTCGGTGAGGACATGGCCGTTCGGAAGAGAGTTGAGGGGGGAGTGGTCGAGTATTAAATCTTTTTTGTGACTAGGGTTAGCTAAGGGAGAATTTGAATATAGACTGTCTATCACGTGTACCATTGTCGTCGGTTGGTACGTCGGTGATGAGGACGGGCGGTGTTGGTTTGTCATCAATTCCGACGGTGGGCGCGTCGTCTTGAGGAGTGTCGGGCGCGTTCATGAGTGGCGCGTGACAATTTTTGTCACACAGCGTGACGTTTGCAGAGGGGGAGGGGAGTTTTGGATTTGGGGAATCGGCAGCCACCCATTGGGTCTTTATAGGCGACCGGAAATAAGGTTCGATCTCAAAACAGCGCAGGGACCATCCAAAATACTTACTCACACTACTTCCCTCACACAAGCACCCCCTTCCCCAATTACAGTACACAGCAGCGTACGTAAATACTACCATCCTACTTCTCCTCGTCCTCGTCCTCTGAGACGTGCGCAAACACCGGCTTGGGTTGGTTTTGTCGCCACGCTGGAAAAAAAAAAAAGAAGTTACGGAAAGACCCGCCACGTCAGCGATAGATCGATGCAAACACAGCAATACAAAATAATTCAACTCCGCCACGGCAACCTTCCAGAATTGGCACTCCGCAGCGACACAGTCGGAAAGGATACGCCTCCAAGGGAGACGCAAAAATACATAAAGAAAAGATATTCAAAAGGCGCTCACCTGAAGTCCATTGAGGATCGTTGTCCACCCGGTTTGCGTACTTGAGGAGTGCTTCCCGTGGCTGTAGTGAAACATCATTAGCAAAACAAGATAACAATCAGCATGGAAACCGCGTTAAACAAATAAAAAAAGGAAACGATAGATATGTCATGTGATCCGACGGGGCATTGCAGTACAGTCCAGCACAAGTGCACAGAGAACAGAACCACTCACGTCTTCGTCCCGCGTCGTGTCCCGTACCAAGTTCTGAACGACATGTTGCGTCGCACTGGCTCCGACACGGCCTCCCTTGCCAGGTCCGGTCACAGGCAACTCCGGCCTTCGACTCTTCCGTGGATCCAGCCGGTCTTTTTCCCTCTTGCGCTTCGTTCCTTTTACGATTCCGTCCCCGTCCTTGAACATTGGCAAGGCATGTGGGGTCAAAATCGTTGGTGCAGCGAGTGCATCCGACATGTCCTCCACTGTCGGTCGCTTCGGTGCCCCCTTCGATAACAGCAGCTTCCCGCCATGTGTCGATGTTTCTGGCGAGTATAGAACCGATATCGACCCGTTCGAGAGTCCCGTAACGATCTGATTGATCTTGGAGTGCCAGACTACCTTCACGGGGGTCGACTCCATCTCCAACTCTTCCACGACACTCAGGTCCGTTCGGCTGAGGAACAAAAGTCGTCCCTGTCCGCCTTTCGATGAGGAACCGACACCTGTAGCGACGTATTTTTCGTCAGGACTGAATACTGCATTCGTGCCAGGGTACATCGTCGTCATCTCGGACCGCATCGCAATGGGTTTTTTGAAGGATCGGAGATCCCATACTGAAATGCTGCTTTTAGCCTGTATGCAGGATCGGGGCAGAGAAGCATAGCATACGTTTAACAGTGTCATCTCCTCCTCTAGTCAGGACCGTCCTGCCATCCACGGAGAATATAACGGAGGGGATCTCCGTCGACTTTGCGTGAGCACCTTCAACAGACATATTTGGGCGCACAAAATTGGACGAGGCCTGCCACATGTGTAGGGCACCGTCCAGGCAAGCTGCGAGAACGCGTCATTATAGACCATTATCTTGGCATCACAGACGTACCACCACTGATGATATTTCCGTCCGGGGAGTAGGCACAGGCTGTGACCTTGGTCCGTGCACCTCGCTCTTTTGACTTGACGACAATGACAGTCTTTTGCTTGCGCTTATTCTCTGCATCCCATATCCTACAGCACTCGATGAGTATGAGGGAGCAACAGCGGGAGTGGCCCTTACCTAATGGTCGAGTCGGCCGAACTTGTAATAAAGACCCGTGGATCTCGTGGATGCCACGAGCATCCTGTCAACTCGGCAACATGTCCGCTACGATGATGGTGTCAGAACAGCACCACACGGCTACATGCGACGAGTCGTACGCAGTATGTTTCATGTCTCTGATGTACATGTCGCCCTTGACAAAAGTCGCCCTATAATGGTATTCGTCGCAGGACATACTCGCGAAGGAACCGAAACACGTACACTTCCTCACCCTCTCGATCATAGAGTCTGGGCTGAAGAGTGGCTGGGATGACAAGAAACTGCTGCCCGTTGTTTGAGAATTTCAGGTCGTTGACCTACTGAAGGTATGAGATCACGGTTGTTCAGACTGACGGTCTAGCAGCGGACGCACATAGTAGCTACCTGCTGGTTCCCATGTCTTGAACGACCTCGTATTAGAAGTCATCCCACCGAAATCCCATAGCTTGCAGTCGTAATCGTGTGACCCGCTGAGTACGCGTGCGCCACTCGGGTCGAGTGTGAGGGCTGAGATAACCTTGGTGTGCTCTTTCAGTATTGCTTCGTGAGTGATGGGGAATTCGGGCGGGGCGGAGAGCGAGGGAGCAGTGGGGTCATATTCGGGCTCTGCTTCTTCTGCATCTGCGTCTGCGTCTGCGCTGTCGTCCGATGCATCTTCCTCTGACCCGTCAGGAAGCGTGGGTTGCGAAACTGGCGCTCGCGGACTGGCTGCGACCTTCGAATTGCTAGGCCCTGGTTCAGACCCTTGTTTTTCCTGTAGAAGAGAGACGAACGGATGGTTAACACGAGGTGTGGCTGGACGAGTCCATTATGGGGTTACTGACGGGGACATCCTGTCTTTTGGCGACGTCGAAACGAGATGGATCAAGGCCCCGCTTTTTCGCAGCCTTGCCAAAGCCAGATATACCCATGGCCGCGAACATGTCCATGTCGGCCATAATAAATGTGGTGTGATGAGTAGTGACCTGGTGGACGGGTGGCAGAGGGTCACCCAAACTTAATATATTGGTCCACATGATGACTACTACTCCGACCACTACAAAGCTCTATTCACAAAGACAACTCTCTCTCTGTCCCAACATCTATCATGTTGAAGCGCCAGCGCCCAGCGACCCCACCTCCGTCGTCGCTCGATGACTCTCCTATGTTCCTCCCCGACGGCCCCATCAGACCGCTCCAACCATCAGACCCAACTCAGCCCCGTTACAAACGGCAACGCATCCTGCCTCCACCGCTAGATGGCACGCTCAGAGGGTGGCTATATGCGTCGCACCGGGAAAGTGACGGTGAGGAAGACTGGATAGAGGATGCGTACGACGCATCTAGTCCACCGCTGCCTGCGTCGACGACAGGCGATCATTACAAGGACGCGAACAGTCGCCTCCATGAACTACATGTCCTCAATCAACATAGGCTGCTCTTCGCTCACCCTCCCCCACCTCGGGATTATCGCCTAAACCCAAATTCCGGAGTTGCGCCACACGCTGCGCACACACTTACGCAACACGCACCGGCGGAACAGGGGCCGGCAACTTGGACTGATGGACCACTTTATCATCTATCACCCCCACATCTAGAGGGCCGAAATTTGATAACTACAAAGGAGAAAGGACTCGTCGAGGAAGTCCAATGCGTGCGGCAACGCTATGAGGACGCCAATAGGTGCGCTTTCTTCATCGGCAGCGGGCATTGCACTGACTCGCGTATCAGGTTGCTTGGTTCATTATTTCTTTCACGCAGACGTGTTGTGGAAGAGATAGCCCCTCTCCTCAGTTGACATCACTGACCCACCTACATAGACAGTTAAGCAATTGTGTATCATATATATTGTGCAAGAGCAGCGGATGTTATTTTCGGTACCTATTACTCGACGGACTCCGATACATGCTCGAGCCCCAACCTAACCTCACGTCCCAGTGCTCGACTGAGCTCTTGTTCTAAAAGGATACCCATCTCTTGTCCGTTCCGAGAGTACCGCCAGTCATCCGTGGATGGCTCGTAGTCATATCGCTTAGGACCACTAATCGTTCATTGCAACGTCAATGTTGATAAGTCGACCATGTAGAGACCCCAAGCACGTCAGTTATGTTGGGAACGCGTTCGTAGAAACCAGAGGTGATAAACGGGATGCTTCATCTGACAGGCGACTGGACGTACCTGATAGGGGACGAAAGCCATATTTGCTTGTTCGGAGGCTGCTTGTTGATCACATACGTTCCATCCGAGCCGAGGTTGAGCGTCAAGACACCGCTCTGCAGGGTTGTCCGTTAGCACCTCCTGACGCACTTGACAGGTTTTGGCGAATCCATTAATCCATGGACCCAACTCACGTGGTAATCAACTTCAAAACCCTGGTTACTCATGTCGTCTAAAAGGTCCTCCAGTCGTTCGAGTAAAGAATTCATGGTTGCGTCCGCAAGGGCATGGTATCGATCCATGGGCAAGTCACTGTAATGCAATGTTCGAGTTGTTGATGAATCCAGAGCTGCTAGGAACTTTCAAACGATGATTGCACACCTGTGGTTGATATGAGGTGTAGGCGTACTGAATGCTCGCCTGCACAGACGACCCCGTAGAGTATTGATTGATTGCTTCGGAGAGGCATGCCTGCTAGGCAGTACAACGCCTTTGACAATTGACAGGAATACTGTCTTCCCCGTGTGTGACGACGTACGCCTAAGAATAGTTCGGGAGAGCATGATGATACAGAATGAAGTACGGCTGCGACGCGAGAACGAGACGGGTCGGTCACTAATAGTCGCGACTTCGGCCCGTTCCGGCTTTCTCTGGACCCATACGATGTCGACTGAAACGTTATGCTGTCGCCGTCGTGCTCTGCTCAGTCATCGCCATCGCCACCGTCCTCCCCACTCACTCACCATCGTTGTTGGCCCGTTTTTTCTCTCTTCACCCTCGCTTGCCGTTGCCGTCGCCACTCCACCGATGCCCCCTCGCTGCATCAAGCACGCCGTGCTCTCGTTCATCCGAGAAGACGCAGTAGTGTCGTGCAAGTATAATGCATCATCGCCTCGCCATCTTCTGCCCTCGCAGTCCCCCACCGGAGTCGCCTGCATGCCCGCCTTTGCCCTGGCCACCTCATCCTGCCTTGCTCCCCTCCCTGCATCAAGCACGGTGTACTGCCACGTACTCTCGTTCCACCGAGAGCGCACGACAGTCACCGCATATCGTTTCCTCATTCGTGACGCGCCCGGACGCCGCATCGAGGATGGCATGTGGCGCCTGCCGTGCGCTCAAGTTGTTCCGCCGAGAGTGCACGACGGTCGCCATACATCATCGCTTTGCTCTCTCATTACCTTCTGCCGCCGCGTATTTCAACCTGCTATTTCAATATAACAGGCGATAGAGTCCGCAGACATGCACGCCCTCCCTGTCCCTCATCCCCACTCAGGTCCAGTGGGTGCGGGTACGGGTATCACTGCGGGTGACAGAATCGTCACCCGCATGGGTAATCCGTACCCCGGCCAATTAGGTGTTTGTACCCGCTTCCTCTCCACCAAAGGTGTCTCTTCGTAAAGGTTCACCAAAGAAGGTTGACTTCACGGAGCATCGTGCCGCTCTCGGCCAACTAACAACAAACCTAATTTCAACCTATCCAATGGTTCCGGCGTCACTGCTGCGATGTTCCTGACATGGAGACTGGATAAATTTGCATATTGTCTGTACATGCTGTCCAGTCTGTGCCGCGTGTCATCAGAAGTCGGGGACTTGGTGCAAGCTTAAGCGCGCTGCTACGATGCGAATGCTATCCAAGTTCTGTCCCAAAGTACTCTGTACGTACTGCTGAGCCTAATTATAGTTAAATATTGATCAAATGAACGCGAACCCCTCTACCGGCTGCCACCCATCGTCTGCATGCGGTTCGTGCGGAACGACATCAAATAGTTTTGAAAAGCAGGGTGTATGCGGCGAGGAGAAATGCTGGTACGGATTTTCTCCCTGCAACTTTGCACCGCAACGATAGCAAAAGTGGACTCCACATTTAGCACAGGTCATCTGTAGAGTTAGTAGTCCAAAATCAGCGCACGACTAAGAGCTCTGTAGTCAGGAGGTGGAGTTGCACGCACATGATTGCAACCCATTGATTTCTCGACTCTTACTTGGCAACCGGGGCAAGCCATCGTGCTTGAATCCATCCATTTCCTGTTCTCTTTCTCTTCTTCGTGATGTCTCACAAGTCTGAGAACATTGTTACGACCATAACGGCGTTCTATAGCGCGCCGATCGGATGAATCAGGTGGTGCTGAGAGATACTCGAGGATGAATTTGGAAGTGAGAGGGAGGGGACAAGGAGTGTGAGGCCCATGCCTGACATCGCTAATGAATAGAGACAGAGTGATAGTACGCGGTGACGTACCAAGTGCGTCTACAGAAAGCACAAAAGGAGTAATTGCAAGCATCGCAGGTGCGGAGACGTGCCCAACCGGATTCGTCATCTTCAGTTGTCGAGGTAGCGGATTGAGGTCCTGGGACGGGTTCCTGACAGTATTTCATGGGGCAATGGATCATGGCTGGATCGCGTTCGAGATCACGCTTCTTGCGGAGCCATTTCCACCTGGTGACTTGGTCTTCTGTGAGAACGGCTCTGACTTCATCCTCTGTTGCTTCGCGGAGACCATCTACATCCTTCTCGTCAGTGTTCCCACATTTGGGCTCGGGACAACCGACACGAGAGACGTGGCCCTCCCTGACGTGTAGTTCCCACATGTCAACCAGACAGGCTCTGCAGAAGACATGGCCGCACGAGAGGGCGACACCGTGTGTGCCCTTGCGCTGCGAGAGACATATTGCGCATAGATACGAGGAGTGAGCGAACTGTTGTGATTTGGATGCGGAGGCGTAGGCGATGAGAGGAGAGAGGAGGAGCTGTGGAGAGGGGTGGGGTATTCTGAAGGCGGGAGTATTGGGATAGGGTGTGATGAACGAAAGGGGAAGGACATACCGGATGGAGTGGGTGTCGTCGGCTAGCAGTCCGACTTCTACCAAGAAATCGCCTGTGCGTATCCACTCAACCCAGGTATATAGAACGCCTGTATCGTCTCCGGGGGACCACATTGCGTTCAGGCGTTCCTTGATGAGGGCGAGCGTGGACGTGGGTATCCAGGCCGGGATGGCTTGGAGGGACTGGATTATGGGTGGTGCTTGGGAGGGATACAAGGGAGGGAGGAAGATGCGAAGACGAAGGGGCGGGAGGACGGCGAGAGAGGTTGAGAGGGAGGGAGCATTCTCGGAGTAGATGTGGACGGGGAAGTCGGATGGTAGTTCGACCGGTACTTGCAGGACGGCGATGGCATCGTGTAAGGATACGCAGATCGTCGGGTGGATCGACTATATGCGCGCGTGAGTTCAGAGATCGGCACAGTCGACTTTGAAACGGACCTCGAGAACGGACCACTCGACCGACTGACTAGTAGTCATAGAATGAAATGCTAAATATTATGTAAAATAAAAAATTACAAACCACATCCGCCCGAAAAAGAATCTCTTCGCGCAACGTCGACTACGACCACGACGAGCGCGGGTACGACGACCACGAGCATCGAACAGAGCGCGTCACTGACCCATCTTTGACATCGACATCGACGTCCACAACCAACAGAGCGTCGACAACTCACCAGACGTTGGCGCTGAGGAGCGAATACCCTCCTCCTAAACCCAGACGACCCATACCCCCTCATACATATTTCGCGCCACTACCCGCACTTGCTCTCTTACACCCACCAACTCAATACAGACATGGACATCTACTCCATATCTTTCACTCACCCCCGCAGGTCTCGCCATCTCCACTCCCCTTCCTCCTCTCTCGATGCCCATGATCACCGCGTCCCCCACCACATCCAACACCTACCCGAAAACTTTCCCTCCTCCTTTCCCCTCCCTGCAAGCCAGCCTTCTCCCTCCAGTCAGGCTGACTCCGACACCGTCGACAAGCTTGCAATGCTCGCGAGGTCACTTCACAACGTCCAACTCTCCTACCTCCTTTCAGACGGCGGTCGCAGCTGGAACTTTTACATCTCTGGCGCATATCAACAGGTCATGCAGGCCCGTGGCATGCTTCTCAAAGACAGTCCTGTTCAGGTCAGTCCTCTCTTTTTTGCCGCTTCATTTTGACCCCTCTTTACTCAACCTCCTCAGCATCGCACCGCGATCAAGGTGCCCCGTTCAGACATCCTCGACTCCCCCTCATCAAAGCCCACACTAAAACCCGACGTGCGACGTAGACTCGATGAAATCGCCTCTCTTACTTATGCCCACATCGCCGTCGTAAACTCACCTCTTTCTCTCTCAAGTCGAACTCCCCCCGACGGCATCTCCACCAGCGCGGGTTGGACTGGCCTCGAAACTGAACGCGTGTGTGAGCTCGTCGTCACCGGTCAAGGTGATGCCACTGAGCTGGCCAGAGTCCGCCTTTTGGTCATGTTGGATGAGCTCGTTCGTCTCCCTCTCGTTGTTTCTCGCTCTTCTCTCACTCTGTTCACAGAGCGGTCTGCACGCTGAAGCTTGTGAAATAGACCAAAAGTTGCATGCCATCATTGCTGGCCGTAAACGCCATGTCCTTCAGTCCATCCAAGAGGAGACCGCCACCAACATTTACTATCCTTCTCCTCTCCAGGGCCTCGTTGGCCCTGATCTCGTCTCCCCGATTGTCGGCACTAATGGCAGTGCCCAGGCTGGCCAGGTTCAAGGGAACCAGCATCAACAGGCTCATAATCCAAACGTCATTTGGATCACCGGAGAGTTCTTTGGTGTTCAGAGGGCCAGAGACATGCTCTTCCAGCTGTCTGTAAACAAGGTTTGTTTTGCGTTTACGAATTCATAGATCTCGTTTATCTGTTATGCAGAGCAAAGGCGTCATTTCTCGCGACACCGTCATCGTTCCTCGCAAACTCGACTGGATGGTTCTCGATCGGACCGAAGACCTGAAATCTATCATGTCCGATAATGCGACATTTATTCAGTTCCCACCGATCGGCAGTTCGACAAGCTTGATTACCGTATTTGGCGATCACCGGGTCAATGTCCAGAGGACCACCAGAGGAATAATGCAGCTCGTACGTAACTAGATTCCCATTGGGTCGTTCTGTCGTCTCATCTTGCACGTCAGGCTTGTCAATATTACGTCGCTTCCTTCTGGCTCCTCCCTGTTCAATTCAATGTGCTCCTCCCACCCGCGACACTCAACAGCTCGCAGGTGACCACACTGTTGAAACAGATTTCCCTTACGACGGGTGCGGAGGTCGTCTTCAAGAGCATGTGTTTCGAGATGCACGGTCTGGAGTACGAAGTCCGAGCGGCCATCGGCATGATTTTGGACTTGGATCTCGTGAAGGTGCCCCTGAGTCGTTGCTCACTACAATCGCGATTACTTATGCCGTTTCAAATAACAGACATTCCATCATGAAATCCGCTTCCAGGTCGAGCTTGCCAACGAACATCGCGAGTTCATATCGGGCAAGAAGAACGGTAAAATCAATAAGATCATGCAAACCGCTTCCGTCAAGATAAAGTTCGAGACCTTCAATGACCACAACTTCCTTATCGATCTTTCCGGCTCCGACGCCTCAATCCTGAGTGGTCTTACGCTTCTGCAAGAGGAGCTTCCGGCTGAGATATCCTTCCATGTCCCAGAGGCATACCATAAACGTATTATTGGCATAGGAGGAAGGAACATTCAGAGAATCATGAAGAAGTACGGAGTTTACGTCAAGTTTTCAAATGCAGAAGAGTTTGCTGCGTTGGGCGGTTACAACGACAATGAGGATAACGTCGTAGCCAGAACCCCATCCAAGAATGCGACCAATTTGGATAACCTGAAGCAATCGGTTATGGAGATTGTGAATCCAAAGGTGTGTTGGGGTCGCCGCGGAAATTGGTGCGACGGTGATTCAACCCAACCTCAGGACAAGGATTATGTCAATGAAACCCTATCGATCCCCCGCCGATACCACCGCACACTACTTGGCGAAAAGGCTATATTTATACACGATATCGAGTCGAAAACAAATTCGCGTGTGCGGTTCCCGGACAAAGAAACAGCTTCTGATGTCGTTACGATCTTCGGTCCCGAGAGTCAAGTGCAGATTGCTGGTGCTATGTTACTGGTCAGTCCTGATTACCTCACATCTTTTGCTTCATATAACAAGCAACAGGAACATGTACCATTTGAGGCGGACATGGGAGTTCCGCCCAGTCCTGATTTGCCGATGGTTTGTGCCTCCCAAGAATTTGTCGCGTTTGTCGAACGCATCAAACGGGAATTCCAAGTATCCATTACGCCGAACCTCAGGCCCCCCGCCCCCATTCACTCTACGAATGGTTCTAGTACCTCGTTGGACCATCCATCCGCTCAGGCTTCGCCCCAAATGGCGCAGATCCAATCGCAGGGCGAGTTTAGCTTCAAATTCAGGTGTCAGAGATCAAACACCGACTTCCTACTCGCTGCGAGGGAGATGCTTGAGCAATTCCTCCTCAATCACAACGTACGCGTTTACCCTTCCCCGACGGCGCATACACATAAGAGGGGCGACTCTTTTGCCGAGGCCTTCCCACACTTTGACAGCAAAGTGCTTTCGACTGCAAGAAGGCATGGTGAGTTCTCGTCTTCCTGATCCGCCAATTGTTGTTATGTAAAAATGCCGGTTACTCATTGCTAAACCTCATCAGAGTCGGTCGAGTTGACGCGTTCGTCGGAGATTCTTGGCGACCGACGGCTGAGGTTGGCAAATTCATCTCCGGATGTAAAGGCGCTGTTCAATGCTCCTGCATACATATATGATCTCGAGGAACATGAGGATTCGCAATCAGCGTATGGGCCGCCTGGATCAGGACTTGATTATTGGACGCCATTGCCGCCAATCGTGTGTTTTCGCGTCTTTGCGACTCGCAGTTCATTATCTCACGGATCATCGCTTTTTAGGGCTCAGGAATCGCATCTCGAACTCGCCATACCGAGGATGCCCTGAAACGGGGCTCAGATTCCCTCCTCGAGTCCAAGATCAAGGAGCAGATCTCTAAACCCCGATCTCTTCAAAATCGTGCACAATCCCTTGATCTCACCTATTCCCTCTCGCGGATTACTGAGGGTTCCTCGCGATTTCAACCTCCAGAATCACCCACAACGTCTACCGGGGGAGGCACAGGGGGAAACTCGAGTCCGACGAGCGCCACCGCGCCTTCGTTCCCTAGTGTCTACGGGCCCAGGTCGTCAGCCGTGATCGGGTCTTCTTCTCAGAGAAACGCAAGGGTAATGGACGAGGAAGTTGTGGACGAGGTGTCGCGGGTGATGTCGAACCTTGGGCTCTAAGGGTTGCCCTCGTTCGTACACACTTCTTGACGTCTTCTATCTTACTCTTCCCAAAAAAAAAAAAAAGAGAACAAACCAATTCTGCTGTAGAAGAAGGGCAAAGTGGGGCGCATGTATGTGGTGGACTTACCCTGTCGAGAACACGGTCTTACTCCGTTCCAGGAGGAATGCGGTAATCCTACTGAAACCCACTCTTATTCTTCACTGTCGCTGTCTCTCACACTTGTCATGGGACTCCATTCAGGATTTCTATTTATCAGGGCAAATGTACAGGAGATGTGTATCTCCACCTGGTACCCCATCCCATCGCATCCATCACTCCGTCTCTGTCTCGTTATCTCTCTCACATCATCACGCAACGGCATCATTTCTCTACATATCGCTTCTTCTCCAAGGTTGAAATAGTCTCTCACCCCACTTTCACCATTCACCATCACACATGCTTGATGGACGGACTGCCGAGTTGCTCACCCCCCCAACAAGTTCTTGCTCCATGATGTTCATACGCCTGCCACACTGATTGGCTCTCTTCTATCCCACATCTCTCTGTTTTTCGTCCTCGGATTGTTAGTGTCTCGCAGTGTCTCTTATAGTTTGCTTTATCTTCCGTGGTTCTGTTTCTGTTCTTGCTTTTTGTACACTACATAAGCAGATAGTTACTACAGTAGTGGGTTGGCCGTATCGTTATCATTCCGCTAATAAACACTATTTATCTGGTGCTATGAAGCTCCGTGTCGAGCGACGGAGATGGATTAGATCAGAAAACGATCCAGGGCACCTCGTATAACACAAAATCAAAGATTTCCTGCTCGAGGAGTGTTTGGTACTCTCCTATGAACTCATCCGTTCCGCCGGCCTTCTGTTTCTTGGATCTGCCGGAGCGAGGGGCGAGGTAGGCAAACTGATTGGTCAAAACCGATAGTGTCTTCTTGGTCGCCTTCGGATCGGGCTATGACGAGTGGGCGGTTAGGACAGGTACGAAATAGAATAGATGTCCCATACCTTGCTGGCAATCCCGACATAATTGGCGGGTAGACCGTACCGGAGGACGCTCTCTACGAACAAGCGCAGGACCTTGAGATGTACCAAGAGTTGGAAAGACTCTGAAAAGTTGGTCCTGGACAACCTCAACAGCTCTGTCTGGGGGAGTGACAGATGAGTGGAGGGACACAGATACCATGCGTGAGTTTTCTCACCCAAAGCTCCTTCTCTGTGGTGTCCGTCGCCTCGAGCTCTTCCCGCTGCCTGTCGATTTGCTCTTCCGAATACACAAAGTCACGTACGATGAATCTGTAACGCTCCGGTGGTCGGTCTGACAGCTTTTCATATTTTAAATGCGCGATCAACGCACTTGTTCTCTCTGCACTTTTGGACAAATTCGTCGTGCACCCTCTTGAAAATCACGACGCTAAAGAGGGTATATTCGTCGTCAGAAGCGACGGTGCTGTAAGTCGCATGTGATCAGAAACGTGTGTTCGTCGTGACATCACGGTGACTCACGATGACGAACGCGGGACTACCATGCTTGTCAGACGTTCATATTTCGAGTTCCACTCCTTCGTCAGGGTTCTTTTGGATCGGAGAAGGTAAGAAGTGTGCAAACGTAAAGAAATGAGAGACGAGACAGATCACCAAAGCTTACTTTGGTACTGCCACCAAGCATGTTTGCATGTACTCTGAATCTTGTATCATGTCTTCGTTTGACACGACGTCGACAAGAGACCGGACGGAGAGATTGCCCCTGGGTGGAGCACGTCAACAACGGGGCCAGAGCGCAAGGCGGAAAGTACGCACATCCTCTTGCGTTGCATCTGCACGAGGGATCCCTTGACAAGGTTGTAGTTGTTCAGTTTAGACTTCATCATGTTATCAATGGATGCCATGTCCTGCACGCGTGATCAGCATGCGGTGATGGGTATGAATGGAGTGGAATGGGGTGGGGTGGGTGGATGGGGGTGGACGCGCGTGATACAACCTTATTGAGAACGTCGACGGTCTCTCGCAGGCTTCTTTGCACGCCGTATCTGCCTTCGTTCCATCTCCAGCCTTTGAAAATGTAATCATCGACGGTTCGTTCGTTCACTAAAACGTGTTGAGCGAGCTTTGCCGGGTCGTTGTTGAGGAGGTTGCGCAGGGTGTCGACGGTCTTGGCGACGGCGGAAGTGAAGAACGCGTCCTGCTTCGGGAGTTCCTCTGAGAGGGTGATGAGGGCGTCTAGTGTGCCAGTCTACGGGTTCGTTCAGAATCGGGGGTTAAATGAGAGCCATGCGCGGTGAACGAGGAACGGAAAGCTGACCTTGAACGCGGGGATGGCAAACTCGGCGATTGCTGCCTGCGAGGACCGGGACGGCTGAGCAAGCTTGGAGGTTATTTCTGGGAGCAGTCCCTCTGCGTCTCCGTCGTTTGGGATGGCGATCAGCCAGGTACTCTGATCAGACGGCATCGTTGTCGTCGTCCTCGTGGAATTCCTCGATGCAGCGCGAGCACGTCTGCCAGTGTCCGAGATGTTGGCCTCGAGTGTACTGCAAGGATAATACCCAAATCAGGACTTGGCAACCGTGCCTATTAAAAATTGAAAATTAATATTAATGGATGTGTTCTCACCACACTGCATGATGTTGCCCGTCCTGTCCCGTGTCGGGAGGCTGAGGAACGTTGTCTCATCCCCTTCTAGGTTCATGTCCACGACGTCGGTAGCGCCATACCTGCTCTCGCCCGCCAACCTGCGCGATCAGGTTTCCACAGGCAATGTATCAGTCATCGATGCCAGTTGGTTCATGCCCAACTCCCCGCGACGGCCTCTCCAGGAGTTCCAAGAGAAGCGCATTCCAGGCGCCCATTTCTTGGATCTCGACGAGGTCGCGAGCCCCCATGATCTTGGCCTAAAACACATGATGCCTTCCGAGCGTGTTTTTGCTGATGCGTGTGGTCCGTTTCTTTTCATGCCATCGCAATCGCTCTCAACGTTGACCACTTCCGAGACAGAGAGACTGGGCATTCATCCCAATTCCCATGTGGTAATGTGAGGGCCTTTTCCACTCGAGCAAACGGCCCGGAAGAGACAACGATCACTTAGATACGATACACACGGTGTCTTCTCCTCGCCTCGTGCCCTCTTCATGTTCAGGGCGTTCGGCCATCAAAAGTCCAGCATCCTTGATGGTGGCCTTCCACGTTGGGTGGCTGAGGGCTTCGATACGGTCGGTGGGACCTCTGGAGAAGAGAAGAGGTCCACGTATCCCACTCCTGTCTTTGAGGCAGAAGCCGTCCGCTGTGAGACTTCATTTGCGTTATCGACCAATCGCGTTTTTCTGAGAGCCGATGCGCAGCCTATGAGCAAGTGGTCGCCAATTCCTTCCCGGACCCAGCGCTAGATCCTGCCGTTGAATTGGTGGTCGATGCACGATCCCGTGGCCGGTATGTCTCTGTCTACTTATCCCGCATAACCTACGGCCTCATTATCCGCGACAATACGTAGTTTCCTTGGCACCGACCCCGAACCTCGCCCTGGTTTATCTTCCGGTCACATACCTCATTCATTCTCGCTTCCATTTAATGTGTTCCTCAAAACTAACACAGCGCCCGGTTCCTCTGCCCAATATACCACTTTCTTATCTGAACCCGATTTACGCCAAGCCCTCGTGCACGCCATTGGAGCTGACCAGGCGAAGTTGGTGCTGACTGGAGTGCGTCCAATCACCACCTCCTGTGGAAGTGGCATGACAGCCGGAATATTATGGCTGGGTCTGAAATTGTTGGGCGCACCAAACGTTGCGCTCTATGACGAGGTATGTATCGATCAGGTTTCACACTTAAGCGGTATGAATGAAATTCTCCCATAGTCATGGACAGGATACGCTAGCAGGGAAGAGAGCTGCATCGAGAAGTCTGCGTGAAATCGCGGAAATCATCGAAATCTATTAACATTGCTGTGATCTATTTTTTTTCGTATGTAACATAGTGCTTGTAAGTAGCGTAGGTGGTAGTACAACATTAGTCGTTGCTCGTGATTACTTTTTCGTTGCGAGTCGTAAGTTGGTTTTTGTTATACAGGTCGTGGTGAATCACCGGATATCATAACGATACACATACCATCATTCAAACCCCTGAGCCCTTTTAAAACCCGGAAAAAAAAAGGAAAAGGAAAGAAAAATGGTGACGCAGCAGATTAGCAAAGATCCCCGTGCCGGTTCAAAACGGTCATTAACCCTTTGATGCCCTGGGCGGCCTCAATCTGCACGGGTTTTTGCGCATCTGGCCAAGTTGACCGTGCCACAGTCGCAGAGTAATGTACCTGTATACGCCCGTTGAATACACGTCAATCTACAACGGAGATTCTAGATGTACTCACGACGACTTTGAATTCGTTCCGTTTCTGGAGTCTAGGATGACGGATTATGCAGTCCCATCTACGTCGGAATGCAGCATTAATCATTATGATGAGATCGAACGGAGGCGGCACTTACTGTTCCTCCAATAGGACGTTACCGCCCATCGTCTTCGCGGTGGAATATAGCCCTTTGCGGGAGAGGTCGACCAGTCTCCGAGCGTCAACACCCCCTTTGCAAAGAAACTGCTCAGTGTGTGCGACACGAGGCCCAACTTTCGTGGGTGCCGTTTTGGCTAGCGTGTCGTGTGTGTAGGCCGGACCCGAACAGCTCTTGATGCTGTCCTTGTCACTGCCCTGTGCGGCGATCTCGACGTGCTGGAGAGTGTCCTCGATCCGTTTGTTGACTCGGAAGAGGCGGGAGAAAATGAGGGTGCAACAGTTAACCATATCGAGTGGGCTAAGGAGGAGCTTCGAGTGCATGAAACAAAAGAGGTGGCCAAGGAGCTTCGAACCTTGCGAACCTGCCATTATATACGAGCCTGCCTGATGTGGCATACCTTCCTCCGGTATTCTTGGCCTCCCGTGTCCGCAAGTCGCTCCGGTGTGACTGAACGGTCCAGGTTCTAAACGAGATATGAACACGAGGCATTTCCAATATTAAAACGTAGACCTTGAGGTAATATCACTGTGTCTGTAACACCTCCATCATTGAAATGCGTGATCGTCACCTCTTCAATAGATAATACGCAGTCAGATCGTTCCTAACGGGGTTGATACACTGAACGGATCTAATTTCATTCGCTTGGGATGGAGTGGTAAGCCCACGAGGATGAGATAGCAACACAGGAGGCAGTTAGGAGAACACACGACGATAAGTTACGAGAACTAGCGTTCTGCTTTAAGCACGGCTATGAACGGAGGTCGTCACGAAGCAGGGGGGGCTTTTCAGATACGGACCCCGCACGCCCAATATAGTCCACCTCCAGTCAATACTGCTTTCCACGTCGTAATCGCGTCAACGTCCAGCTGTGAATCCAGTTGAGATAATCGGCCGCGATAGACGGAATAACTGGAAACGTATACACAGCCCTCCAGGAGCAAGACGTTTTAATTTCTCTTCGCCATCTCCTGTAGTAATTGCTATTGGGAGAATATTGACGCGTTGGTACATTGGTCTCCGAGTCCGTCCGGGACGTGTTTGAAGTCAAAGATGTACTTCCGTTTCACGTGCTCCGATCCTCACAATATCAATCTCTAGGAAGAGGAAGATCAAGTGGGTTCTCCGACTTGAGATAGCGGGGCTACCTGTTTTGTCATTGAACATGAGCACGGGTTCCACAGTCTCGCATTCGACAACCTCCCAAGGCGAACCGTGCCCAGGCCTGCGACGGAACCATTTCCACATCCACCTCATGAAGAGAACGGAAGCCTCGAGTGAGTTGGTGAGAATGCGTTATCCTGCGCTGCGATTACAATTCAGGGCCGCGTGGGGCGCTGCTCGGCAAGTGGAACCCTGCCCCGAGTCGATCGGACACCGCCACTCGTTCTTCAGCGGTAATATTGACGAATACCAATTACGTGGAACCACATTTGCCGCGACGACCTACGCCTCACCTCGGCAGGACGAAACAGGGATCGTTCTCAAGATTGTTTAGGGTTGTACGCAACCTCTTCCTCCCGTGTTATGTTATAAGAACGTCATTTGGATGTACGTCCAGCATGTTGAGCACCTGAAAAGTCAGTCTAGAAATTCTACTGGGTTCAAGTCGCGAATGCTAACTGTATCGGACGAGTGATCCGGTGCATTTCCGAGTCTCTCACAGTGAGACATGCTGCTCGCCAAAGATCGACTCGAAGTTGGTGGATAACGTTATCGATTCGGGCCGAAAGAGAAGCGAAGCAGAGTTTGAACAGCAGCGGAGGAGGTTGCAATCTTTTTGCAAATACTACGCTGGCCCAGAGCAAGTAAGCGAGGCCTAAAAAGCACTACTTTCCGGCACGACTCACTCGAATGGAGACTGGCATCACCTCAATTCCCTCGCGTAACAGTCAACTCCCTGCGGATAATCAATCGGCTCGCAGTGATCCGTGTCCTGAATCATGTCTTCGACGAAGCTCCATGGACTCAACGAGGACGATGCTACGGGTATCGTATGAATTCCATAACTTGAGATCCCGGTCCCGGCGAACCCTGATAGCGCTGCTAATGGAGTTGATGTGGACTTAGATCGCTGGCAAGGGCAGAGACGAACACCTGCCTGTTATTGATTCATCATCCAGGGACATATCTAAGCGATGTACCGTGTCCACCGTCGGCGGACACGCTACTCTGCGATCAGGGATTCCGAGGACAACGAGAAAAAATGCGTCAGAGAACCGACCATGCACTCGGGTTGATTCGGAAATCGTTTCAAATTCAAGGCACTAGCAGTGGGTCCCATGCATTCCAGCCATTCAATATTCAATATTCAATCCTGAGAGCCACAGTCTCAGTGGATCAACAGCTGACCAAATGATAAGAGACCCAGTTCCGACATGCCCTGTCCCCATTTCATTCTTCGATCTAAGGCTTAAGACTATCAGGATCAGGACCCTATGACACGTATCAGGTACTAACCGAGTCCGCAGTTGTGAAGTTGTCTGACCTGGGGACAATCAGCCGCGGTCTCCAGAAACCACCTGACATTTCGGTCTGACGGTGAGCCACGGTCCTGATATGAATAGACCAGTATTACTTGGACGCGTGGCTTCACTCTCTCCCCACGATAGTGACCAAAATGCAGGGGTGGGTCCAGCGTTGAATCGCCCTTACTTGCTACCCAACTACCAACTTCGATTAAAAAAATTATGCACGTGGGGACTTCGCATGACATGATAGTACTTGTAGCCTACTAATCTGGATTACGGCACCGTATCAGTCATGGTGCCTTGCCACCGCTCGCAAATGTATATGTATGAGATCCCCTGAGTAGTCTGATGGGCCATCATACAGGCACTGATGTGATGTGACCATACTCAGTGGTTGACTTCCCTTGTTGGAGACAAGTTTTGATTGAGGAGTATGCAGATACAAATCAACGAACGACCTCGGAGTCTCGAACCACAGTAGAAGGTAACTCGCGCGCTGTAAATCAAACGGCTTTCGTCCACAAACGGCTTCCGTCAACCTAACTTATCTACATAAATTTACAGAAGGTCCCGCATCGTGAACAAAATGCTGCGGGACACGGGCCCCCGTTCCCACTCCATCCGAAGCAAGTTCACCGAGCTAGGCACTACTAGGACCTACTTGTTTGACTTCTTGCTTACACACCTGGCCTTCGTCACAACTTTGATGCTACTCACTTGTGAAGGACGTTCATAATGTCAACAATTCATAAATTTGACAACTTTCAAAAATCAACATCGTGAATGTACAAAACTGATTCTCCCCCTCATAGTGTCATACTTCTGTTCAAAATCTGAACTCGACTCAAAAACGTCCGTCGTGGGTATCTTCTTCAAAGGAACGACACCAGGCCGGCCAGAACAGCGGTAGCAATACCGAAGACGGTCACCACGGCCATATTTTTCCCGCCACCAATTCCAGCACTCGCCGCAGATGAAGATGTCGCCGTCGGCGATGGAACGCTTGTGCTCGCCGTGATGCTAGCACAGCCGGAAGTTGCGTTACTCGGAACCGTCGCATTGGCGGAGAGTGTCAAGTCCGCACACTAGCAGTTAAATCAATCCACAAGTCCCGTCGTCGATAAACCGTTGCTGAAACTAACCTGATACAGAACGCCGTCACCTCCGTCAAAGATCACCTGAAGGGTCACATTTGCTCCATCTTCGATGCCAGCGATGCCAGACGCAGAGATGTTGATCGGGAAGCAGAACAACCCTTCTCCAGTCGTTTGGAAGTATGGGACAACCAGCTGATACCCCGAAGAGGAGTTGAAGTCTGCGAATGATGTTGGGTTCTGGTTAGTGGAGATGATAACTCCCGCTACAAAAGGCGTTAATTCATCTGATGGGCGACGTAGTGATAAAATTACCAGTCCATGTCGTGTGTTCACTGTTAAGGTCGATTACCGCGCCGTTCATGGGGAACACAGTACGGTTTGAGACCGCGTTGGTATATCCGTCTAGATTAACCATCATTCAGGTCATCACCACTAAGCATTGGCGTCGTCCTCACCACAAAAGGTGGGCTCTGAATTCTGGACAAATGGTCCCCTGGGAAGGGGATATTGTAACTGGAAGTGAGCATTCGCAAAAGCAGCGAGCGTTGTAGCGACAACAAGAGTGATGAAATGCATCTCGTGGGGTTGCAACTGGTTAGAAAGAATTTCTTGTCCGTAGAAAGTAAGTACCAGCGTATTTAAATAAATCCGAATGGCAACTTTGGCGTCTGCGAAAAGTTTTTTCACTAAAAATTGGTCCTGTTTGGTTCGTTCCCAGGGTGCTGTGTCCTCATGACTGCTCAGCGCTCAACAAGCTGCCATGCTGACAAGTTTTGATTTTTCTCAAATATATGAGCGTCTCGGCTCTTACAATACACGTGGGTTACTTGGAAGCACTGTGCTTTCTACCCGAGACTGTATATACCAGTTTCAGTTTCAGCAGCTTCGTTGTTGCATTCAGTCGACGATCTGACAGTGATGTTACCTTCACATTTACGGCCCGTCATCTGAAGCACGATTTGAAATCATGATTAGCAGATGGGCCAAACGATATGAGTGTTGACTATCAGTTGGCGGTGCCCTGTGTTGCGTGTGCTGAACTTGTGTTCAACGACTTCGAGTTTGAAAATTTGAAGGATAGAACTTCAAAATATCAACCGGACCTCTCCACGCTCCGGCATTCACAGATAACAGAAGCCTGACCTTGATATCGGAACATGTATCGAAAACGACATGCTACACCAACTAGCGAGCGCGCGTTTACACATAAGCTACCACTGGGTCCACGTCCAGGATGGTCTTGTTGTCAAGTAACATCATGGTATCAATTACAAGCAGTGAAATGTCGAGCAGTGAAAAGACGAGCTACTTGCGACCAATCCGGCCAACCAAAAACTCTCCAGTCCCAAGACCAAGGATGATAGATAATATGTATGCTCCATTGAAAGTCCTGTCCACTCGTTTCAACTCGACACGGGTAGAAATTAACCAGTCCGGACTCACATGACAGCCAACATCATGGCATACCCAAATGTCGACTGAACGCCATGAATTACTCCACGTGGGATATCCTCTAACAGTTTGAAGGGAGGTATAAGCCTCTTGCGCACTTTGATAGCACTCTCTCCAGAGCCTTCGACGCTTGTTTCCTTGTCGATAGTACATCTTGCGATTGTTCTGGCTGCTGTTAGATATTGGAAGTAGGAAAAATTAATAATCAGCGAACTTAGCCCTCCAGTGTAATTCCTGAGTCCGTCGATAGGCGGCGAGGCATCGTTCCAGGATGGAAAACAGAAAGAATCCTATGGAAGCACCCACGATCGCGCCGCGGGACGAAGGGGTCCAAGCCTGGAAGACGAGATAATCTCCATTCCCAAAATGCAGGTATGGAGTCATGCCCATTGACATGCTGCTAGTCGAGTAGTTCATAGGTGTCTAGGATGAAGACAGGGTAACGGGCCGATGAGGTGGCCGCTAAGAACATCGCTGACGGCGACATAGTAATTCCCATGTCATCCCCAGACATTTGAAGCGGAGCATCGGGGTTCGAAATGAGGCACGACGTCTGAGCATTGAGCCCACGCCCATCTATAAAATTAATGTTGCCATCAAGAGCGCCTGACCTGCCGTGAGTACAGATTCCGGTTGAAGTTACTGTACTCATGCTGCGCATGTCACAGTATTATGACGTGTGATCCGTTGGAGCCCCTGTCGAGACCCACATGGTGCCAAGTGTGTACCTTATAGTTGTGTGCTTGTCACATGTCCGTACTGAGTCGAGTTGATCCGAGCAAGCGTCCACTTGAAGTACTCCAGTGCTGAGTGGACACTGAAGGCACTTGACTTCTTCCCAGACGTCAATCTTGTTCACGAGATAGCCAATCGGTGCTGTCAACGGGTGCATGGTAATCTTCCCGAGTGCAAAGCAGGATTTGGTGCAAAAGAAAGATCAGTCAAGATCTAAGTCTGCACATCAACTTGAACAGCTCTGTATGCGAGAGAACTAGATCAGTCCAGGTCAGCCCATTAATCGCCAGAGAGCCAAAAAGAAAAAGAAAAAAAAAAAGAGAAGAAATCCAGCTATTTCCCAGCCATCGATATATATAAAAAGCAGATGGCTACATTTCTGGGACAAATTGATCAAGACAGATCCGGGTGAGAGGGGTAAAGGTTTCATCGTACCTGAAACCCCGATACTCTGCTCCAAACGTCCGGGAATAGATGTACGCGCGGAAGGTTTCGACCGGTTTGTCTTGATTCTAATATAATTCGACTGGCGTGAGATTGTGACACAGCCATATTGATTCGGAGAATGAGCCAAACCGATCCAAACCAGCCCATGGTCATCGTCATGCAGACCATGGTAACAAAGGCTATTGGCAGCGTCTGCATCATCAGTCGTGTGATCCGGCGAAGTCAGGTGATGGCGGAATGCTGAGAAGGCAGGTGAAACGGCTGGTGGGCGAGACAGGCAGAGTCACAATGATAATGCGATGGTCGACGACGCGAAGAGCTTGAATAGCCAATCCGTGTGATCAACATAAAGGGAGTAGGCCGAGTAGCAGAGCGAGAGAAGGCATTGTGCTTGTCCAGCACTTGCTGGTGAAGATGATCAGCGGCACGATGCAACACAAGTGTTCCGAGAACTGCGCTCCCACTTGTGTTGCTGCGTGTCGCTAAAAAGAGGGTCAACAGATGTTGTGAAGAAGATACGGAGGAAGTTGCTGTGTGGTTAGTAGTAAGAAGAAGTGGGTGGAAAGTGAGTGAGAGGGAGGACGAAGCTGCTGCGGCATTTTTGCTGGACTATTAATAATATGTCAAGGGGCCGGAGAGCCCCCCTGACACTCCAACTCACAATTACATAATGATAACTTGGGTTGCCAGTTGATGAGAAACCCCTATGATACTTATTCTTCGTAGTAGTGTAGCTAATTGACCTTAGCGCCTGAAAGTGAGGAGTGAATAGGCAAAACACGAGCTTCACGTGGTTGGTAGCCCCGTGAAGCTCAAACTGGATCAGAACGAGACGCTGAATTAGGGGAAAGCTTGA
The DNA here is from genome assembly GCA_038092295.1 of Leccinum arenicola. Classification (NCBI taxonomy): domain Eukaryota; kingdom Fungi; phylum Basidiomycota; class Agaricomycetes; order Boletales; family Boletaceae; genus Leccinum; species Leccinum arenicola. The sequence continues at coordinate 14,506 of JBBPQC010000011.1, read as the reverse complement.
CAAAAGCTTGAAAGTACAATGACACCAAAGTTGACCAAACACAACACGGCGAGACTAGAGATACAAAAGCGCCTCCAGCGGAAAATCCGCCGACAGCTGCCGTAGTATTCACGCCATGAGAATATAGTATCACATGGCGCAAATACTACTAGTACAACAGTTGTCGGCAGCACCGGGCAAATAATCTCGATATATAGCTTCGAGTGTGTGCAGGCTACCAGGATCTGGTTTTCCTCTCGACGGTTCCAGGAAAGGGCCCGGGCCCAGGTGGAGGTAATATGGTGCCGCCGGAATTGCTACTGATAGTTCACAGTAAATAATTAGCAGGATGAACGCAGGTGAGAAAGGCACCTTAGGAGCCCGCTGGTACCTACCGGGCGCGATCACTCCGGGACATGTTGAAAATCTTGATATGCATCAATAATAATGATGTTCTCCACACAGGTGTGAACGGCCACCCGAGTTTGAGGTGCAGCCTTCGAATCTGCCGACGGCAATGCAGCAGATCGCGTGTGTGCCATGCCGCTCATGCCTATAAACCCGCTCCGTCGCAATATGAGCAGGGGCGTGAATATTCAAGCATGTATGGGAACAAGAAGCCCGGCTATTTGGCTACTACGTCCGCCGGTGGTCACCGAGGGGCCCCACGGACGAAACGTGACTGCTCGGATGGTGGGAAGAGGTTCATGGATGGCGACGAAGACCTGATCGACTGTTTAATCATGCGCACAGTGTATGGGTGAAAAATAGTGCAGCAGAGAACTGAGACTGCAATATATCGAGGAATCAAGAAGTGGGTTCCGGACCAGAGACAGTAGGGATGGAGGGAACGGAAGTCCACACCGACATAAACACTGTCCAGTGGATGTGTCGAATTTTCACAACCCTCTCCTAATTGTGCTTCAAAGTTGCCCTTGTTGTTGTTCAGGCAGATCGATGGTGTACCGATGATGATAGAACATAAATATTAATGTAGCGTCTCTTGCAAATGAGAATGTGCTCTGATCAGCATAATAGCAAAGCTGATGCATTTCAGACACTAGCAAACCAGCTGCAGGCTGCAGCAGAGGATGGGATCCGGCACTCGCCACCAAATGGATGACAGAAGTGATGTCCGTGACACGATTGTGTAAGCCACCTCGCTGGTAGCGGGAGTAAGTCTACAGGAGTGCTATACGATCCTGCTTGCTTGCGTCAGTGGGAAAAGCAACAATCTTGTCCGTGACAGTCCCTTGCTAGTTGACCTGCAAACAATCTAGCAACCATGGTGTAAAGGGCACAGTAACGCTTGTCGACTAGCTTCCGCATAAAATATACATCACGGAAGCGTCTGATACGCTGGGGCCGCGACCCGCCCTCTTGTTCTTTTTTTGGAAACAGGGAGACGGCACGTCATCATATTAGTGATTGCGGACGAAATACCATCCCTCTCTTTCTCGTTCATCCTCGAAGTGACGTCGAGACCCGCCATCATAGAAATCAAGGAGGAAATCGGAGGCGTGGTCCATCGGAAGTAGCCCAGGCCAATGCGTGAAAAAGTTGACCCAAGCACATATGTGGTGCACCCAGTTGCTGTTGGTTCTTCTTCTCCTCCCTGGATCTTGAGCACACGGTCTCTACCGATTACAATCGCCGTCCAGGGCCCTAGAAGACGAGAATTTTAGATCTGTCCAGCAATAAACACTGAGAAATAACACACCTATAGAAGAGCCACCAATCAGCCTTGTTGTGAGAATAACTTTCGCTTTCTCTTGATGCTCGACGCGTCACTTCTGACCGTTTGAACGTGCGCTGCCAATTTTTATGAGTTTGAATCCTCTGCCCATGCATCCCGGAGATACCAAATGAAACATACACACAGGAAGCTTCCTCCGAGATATATAAATGCACCGAGGGCAGTCTTGAGGGTGAACCTGAGCGCGATTAGCCGTCAGCTTGTGACGAGCAACAGCCAGGAGTCTCAGCGTCCATCATGGCATTAGGGGCTACCGCTGTGGCCTCTGGAAGAAGAACGTAAAGTTTGTGAATAGAGGGCAGCGTTACGACCTGGGGGTTGCCACTGAGACAGGGTTCTGAATACTTCGCCCGACATGCTGGGTGGTTCCGAAGTCTGGTCCGAAGAGTACATATGCATCGACTCCTAAATCGTCCTCATGGCTTCCAAATACCACTGTGATCGATGCCTCGATGCCTTAAGGCTAGCTAGCACGCCACCTTTAGCCGTTTATGTCGTGTCAGTGAAGAAGTCAGATCCACATAACAACCAACCGGATCATCTTGAACTGTGTTGCAACTCGAAACATGATTGTGCTCATGGACAATTGAATGATGCCCTGTCAGAGCATACGAAGCAGATGAGACTCGGAAGCGTTAAGACGAAACAAGTAGTACTCCGACCTGGAAGTTTGACTGGTTGTTTACTTATCAGGAGGGTATTACATTAGTCTCGTCCAAGTACGAAAACTAGAATGGAGACTACTCGAGAGGCGGCTGTATGCTTGCTCAGAACATACGGGCGGAAATGATCAGCGGCGCGATGCAACACAAGTGTTCCGAGAACTGCGCTCCCACTTGTGCTGCAGCGTGTCTCTTCGGACAAGAGCATCGATAACGTGTGAGCGCTTGGGCATCGATGCGGCAATTTTGCTTCTTCGGAAAATGCCGAAGTCGAGACCCCTGGCATCTTGGGTGTCATTTATATTCACTCTGACCAACCGATGGGAGCAAGTCCACACCCGACACCAACCCGTTCACTACGATGCTACGAACAGCGCTGATCAACGCTTCACGCTCGTCTACTCGAACGACCCTCCTCGCTCGCAGGGTTGCATCGCCGTCTTGGCAGTACCTGGCTCAGCGCCGTTTCTCCGTAGCCAGCGACGACCAGGCTCTCAAAGCCGCTCGCAAGCTCAATGACAAGTTGCAGGAGAATTGGAAAGGCCCAATCATCACCTATGAACAGCTGAAGCCAAAAACTCTCAGCCCTAGCAACGTACGGTCTTGCCTGTTTCGCTCTCTTTTTGACTTTCGAGCCAACCCTCTCATCCAGGATGCCTACTTGATTGATGTCCGGGAACCCAACGAAGTAATGCAGGGGTCCATTCCATCATCCGTGAACCTCCCACTTTCGGTGCTTGCAAATTCCTTGAACTTGAACGCTCAGGCTTTCCGTAGTCAACACGGCTTTGACAAGCCAAGTAAGGCCCAAGAAGTCGTTTTCTATTGCAGAAGTGGCAAGAGAAGCGCTTCAGCATGTGACATTGCCAGAAGAAATGGCTACGAAAAGTACGTATCTCGGTGATATGATATATCCCTCGCGCACAAAGCAACTCTTGCATAGCATCATCAATTACGAGGGTTCTTGGCTCGACTGGGTGTCTCGGGAATCAGATGGAAATGACTCAGCCTGAATATCAGGACCCAGTTGTCCTTGATTGATCGAAGTACTACATAACCCATGTAATCGATTACATAAACAAAGATTGGGTCGGGCTCAATTTCCCAGTTTGCTTTTAGCATCCAAACTTCGTCGTCCTCCTGTTCCCCACATTTGGATAGTCCCTGCATTAACGGATTTGTGACCTGGGACTGACCCGTTCCACTGGCAATTTTGCGGATACTGTATCGTTCAAGCAGAAGGACGCTACACATAAAATTCAACTGATATGACGAATAACATACACTCTATCCATGCACTCGTGCGCCTCCTCAAAATGCCCACCGACCCACCCACCCCAGGACCCTCGAAGATAGAGATAGCCTGTCTGGCTTGGTCAGATCCGTCTCTGCACGCACCAAACAAGGGCGAAGTTATCGGGGAGTGGATACTCACCCTGCTTGGGCAAGCAAAGAAAACGCGCCGCGGAAAAGATGCAACTTCCAACTCTGACTTCATCGCAGATTCTAGGTATTGGACCTTGCTTTCCGACGTGCTTTCCATCCAATCCACGACAGCCGCACGACCCGCAAAGACATGGCTCCTTCCACTGCTCAGCCGCCTCCAGTTCGATGTGATCATTGTTGAGCTGCTCACTCTTCGCTCGTCCCAAGCACTTGCCCCAGCTCGAGCTGCACTTTCTGTCCTTTGGCCCTTGGCAGAGAAGAAGATTGGTATTGATGCACTTGGAGATTGTCTGCGTGCTGTCCTCGACGCTTGTGCTGAATGGGAGCATGTGGACGAAAATTTGTGTTGGATTTGTTCCGTTATTGTCAGCACATACAGGAACGCGTTCGCAAATGCAGGGAACAAGAAAAAAGTGAGTGTCTTGTCGTTGGTTGTTGGTCAGTTGCAGCCCGACCTTGGTAATTTCCGATCTCAGGACTGAATATATCTCCCATGATTATCCAGCTCTACAGTTCCTTTCTTACCACCCACCTTTCTTCCTGGCTTTCCACTATCCACACCAGTCCTTCCCTCGTCAGTTCCTCGTCTTTGAAACAACTTCAAGACAGTATATATGCTGCAGGTACAGACATCCTCTTCTCTCTTGATGCTCTCAAACAACCACTTGATACACTGTTTGGTGCCTTTTACGCGTCCCCATCACTCATTTCATCACTCTTACCCGTTCTCCCGAGACTCTTCACATCATTTTTGAACGCGACGCATAAGCATAGGTCTACGCTCTTTGTCTCAGCAACTAGTGTTGTGGGCGGAAGAGAGGAACTTAGGAAGAGCGGAATGAAGTTCGTAGGAAGATGCTGGACCCTCGCCATTGATTCCGCAAGCCTTCGGGAGGATTTCGAAGAGGAGAAGTGGAAGGCCATTATCGGTGTTTTTGAGATCGTGGCAAAAGAGCGGCTCTTTGTCACCTATCACCTCAATGACCATATCGATGAGGCAAATGGCGAATTTGAAGGAGAAATTGCTTTGGGAAACGCGAGGGACAGAGCCGTCGAGATACTGGAAACTGTAGAATCCTCTTCCAATGGTAAGTCGATTCAAGGCCTTTGCTTAAGTTGTGACCCACGTGAGCAGGATGTCGAGCCAACCAAATGATTCTCTCTATACAACTCTTGGACGTACTTGTCCGGGTTGAGTACAACTTTGTGGGATCTGTTTTGGACAGAATAATCTCTGCTTTAATTAGTGCGAGTAGTCTTTGTTCACTCACTTTGTGATTTCGAATCTGACCTTACTATTAGATTTCACCGCCATCCAACTTCGTAACAAAAACATCCTCAGAATTTCTTACTCACGTGCTCGAATATCACATCAAGACACGTACAGTGCACGCATATGCATTGACCCTTCTAGGTGCTGCGGCTGCGAGCTCTTCCCCTGTCAGTTGGACATCGACTGCTCTGTCTGCGGCTGGGTCTTTTCCCCTATCAGACCACCTACCTGTTCTTTCCCATGCCCTACGTACATCATTAACACCCTCCCAGGCTGCACCTCTTGCAACTGCTGCGCTTCAAGCTGTTGAAAGCGCTTGGAGTTCCCTCAAGCATGCACACCCGGAAGAGGAGAGAGTCGCCAAAAAACGAATAGTCCAGAACATAGATAAAAGTGGATCCGAAGAACGAGCTCAAGCTGCCGCATTCTCTTACACTTGCCGCGTTACAGCAACGATTCTCTCCAACTTACCTGTGATTGCCTATTCCAACGAAGGGGAACATTCTTTGGAACATTTGTGGGGCGATGTTGGCAAGTTGGGTTGGTCCGTTATTTGGGACTCCCTCAAAGAACATGTCGCATCCGGCGAGAAAAATGACATACCGAAAGGTAGAGACGGCAAGAAACGAAAGCATGCGGTCGAAATTGGCGCACTTCATCCTCAGATTGTGCCGGCCGCCGCCCTTCGACTTCTCTATGACATCCGTTCTCGGGTATCTGTTTTACTTGGGGATTGTGATCGACTTCAGGAAGTGGATGTCGGAACTCTGTTGAAAGTTGCACGGGACGAGGCATCGGATCCGGAACTGGTTCTTGAAACGGTGCGTAGATTACCTTCCGTGGCCCTTGAAATTTCTTAGCCTATAATTATCGCTACGGTACCAGATTCGAACCCTCCTCTGGCATATGTGGTACACGCATCAACGCGAACCCGAGAAACAGATGGAGAGACAGCCGATCTTCACCGTGATACGCGACATCGTCACCAGTCGCCTCTCGTCTGAATCAATATGGTCTGGTGATTCGGCTACTCTCACTCGTGACAATCTGGCCCTCGCAGTCTTATATGTATTGATGGATAGGTGGATTGACGTTCTCGAGTGAGTTACCTTTCCTAAGTAGGCGGATGTGGTGCAAGGCTTTTCCACTAACTACTTGGTATTCTATAGCGCGCTGGCCTCTCCGGAAATCCTCGAAAGTCTCATTCCACTTTTACTCTCCGTCCCACTTGGCTTACATGATGAGAATGTCGCGGAGAACTCTAATGAGAATTTTCGACAGCGAAACGTCACATTACGTGGTACTCTTCTCAACCTCTTTCGAAATGCGCAATTCTGGGAGCTACATAACATCCGAGGTCCGTCGCACCATCGTCCAGCTCGACTTTTTATCCAAGTCCGATTTACAGCCGTGTTTCTATCATCTGTATTGACCTTAACCTTACCCCTCTCTTCGTACCATGTCCCCACCTCAGCAGCTCTGTCTGAATTAGCTCTCGCATGCGATGCATTCCGACTCCTTCTGTATGTGCCTCCAGAGTATTTCACTCGGCCCGTGCGTGCCGAGCTGATCAAGAGGGCCATGGCTGGAGACGTTCAAATTTGCAAAGTGTTAGAGTGTAAAAGCGGGCAGAGTAGCAAAACAAACACCAAGGCTGTTCACATGGGTGACAGTATCTTAGCGGAAGTATCGAAGAATTGGTCTTGCCGACTGACGTTCGTTCGGCTATTCTTGCAGCGCATGGGGGAGTTCCTACTCACCCACAGTCACATGGTAAGTTTCATATCTTCTCTCTGAGTTGTGTTCACGGTGTTGATGTGAAATGTGTATGAAAGAGTTCCTTGGCCTTTGTCAACCATCTTCTCAGCTCTCCAGCATGCATATCTTCCCCTTCACAGGTTCTCACGAGTGTTACCCTCGATTTGATTCAGTTACACGTTGTGTATGACCCGACGCTTTCATCTTTATATATACTGACAGTCACTTTTGCTTTAGGGGTCTCTTGCGCTCGCAAGAGTCGGAGGCAGAAACATCCATCTCCAATATCATATGCACGCTCGTGACCGCTAGACCGTTTTCACAACCGAGCTTCCAGGAGACGTGGATGCATGTTATCATCCAGTCAACTGTCCTCAAGCTCATCGGGCGTCTTACAAGCGACTTTGATCCCGCTAGGTGCGCTCTCGCGATAAAAAAAATGAATGAGTTTGTTCAATGGTGAATGCACTGTAGCGTATCGGACCGGGTTAAATGGTCCTTGAAAACACTTGTCGAGACTTTGGAGTCTGCACTCTCATCACAAGCGCAAAAGGTGGTGGAAAGCCATGCGCTCCTCCCTAGTGACAGAATGGACGCGTGGTCTCGTATGTTGTCGTTGACGCGCTGGCTCGGAATGAATCGTGCGTCCCTTATGGTCGTTCAGTCAGCATTCCTGACTTGATTTTAGCTCAAGTTGCTGTGAATCCGCTTGGGTTGAAGCTGGCGACCTTGACGATTCACACCCAAAATTCTGCAGGACTGGATTCTAAAACTTGTTCGAGCGTCCTCGAACTCTTGTTTGAGGAGCTCTGGTGTATACCTGACATCTCGCATCATGTTCACCTTGATGTTCTGGTTAGTTTCTATGTGGTCAACGATGGGAACAGTCACATGGATGCTTGCGTCGCACAAGCCTCGCGGAAATTGTCCGTCCAAGACTTTGCTCATTTGTTAGATATCCTCGCTGAGGCAATGGAGGGAGGCGGACTCGAAGTGTGTAAACCAGAACATTTAATACATCTCGGTAGGGTCGTGTTACACGACGCACCTCAAGGTAAAATTTGTCTCCATCGGCATGGCTTTCATCTTTCCGACGGAAGTTTGCAGGCACTCTTAAGATCATCCAAACGTTTGCGACGCGATATTTCAATCTATTCGCTGATCGAGAAGAGATTCATGGGCGTTCATCACATCTAAAATTGCAATGCCTGGAGTTTATTGCCCGGCATTGTTCAGATCGGGTGGGCATTCCCCGGCGTGATCTCAGACGAATCTCCTGACGTTTAATGACAGCCAGCGGCCATTCGCTCCGTCGATCTCGGCAGCATATGGTCACTCCTGCACAAAATGCTCTCTGGATCCTCAGAGCACGACGCCACGACCGTCTTCCCCATTTTCCACCACACCGTCACCATCATCGGTGCTCTCGTCCGACTGCGACGTGATCTTGTCGTGCACACGCTCCCTCACCTCAGCCTCGTCCTTTGCCGACTGATGATGCTTACTCGCAAGATCCGTCCCCAGCTTGGCGCCAAACAAAGCAAGATTGTCACGGACACGTTCCCCTCTTGGCTGTCTGCATTGCAACCTCTGTCCCCGGACGACGCGCGCGCACTGGCGCGTCTCCTCACCTCGCTCGCCACCAAGACAGTCCCGCGAACCCACGCCCACGCGACGTCGACGTCGACCGAACCGCAAAAGGCGGAATCACTGGCCAAGCCGTTCGCGAAGCACGCATCGTATGTCCTCGTCGCGTATGTAGACGCGTTCAACGATCCATTGTGTATCGTCGACATAGAGACAAGGCGGGAACTCGAGCAAGGGTTGTTTGCGTTGTGCGAGATGGTGGGGGAGCACAGTAGGGATGCGTTGATGCTGTCCGCGCTAGATTCGGGTGGAAAGACGATCATGAAGTCGCTTTGGAGGGAGTATGAAAAGCAGCGGTACGTGGGCAGGGGCTGAGGTTGAGGTCGAGAGTTGGTTTGTTGGCAAGGATGTCTATAGTATCTCAGAGAGAACTCATGTGCGTGGCAATATACTAGCTTTTTGAGGTGGAATGACGTTCCCCTATGTACGTAGATCCTAAGTGTGCGTCACATTATTACTCCTATGTTTTCACACAACAATGGTCAACCTCTACTTCCTGCGAAAAAGAGAAGACACTGAAGAAAACACCAATGATCAATGGATCCGTGCCTTGGAAATCCCACTGGCGGACGTCCAGAGGCTGTCTCTTCGGCCTCACAAGTGGCTTCGCTTTGTTGCTTTTGCTATTCTCGGTGCCCAAGGACATCTCTACAATGCACTACCTGGTCCCATCGTCGACTATGAAACTGTCTCCGAGTCGCTCACCGATGATGCTGCAAGTTATTACTTCGTCCCTGATGGTACGTAATTTCCTCATCATGTTTCCGGCCGTCTCTGACCATGGTGTGATTGAAAAGGACCTTACCATCTCATTGATTCGAAAGCGCTAGTTGACCACACATCATCTACTTCTACTCGACGTGATTCCACTTTTCCCATCAGTGTGGCTCGGCGTGATGGAAATCAATGTGCGATCACAGAAGTCCCTTGGTTTTTCTGCGAAGCTGTTCATATAATCCCACATGCCAAGGGCGACGAGGCAAATATTGTTCTCGATTTTGTTACCTACCTGGCTTATAATGTTCTTAGTACTTCAATTTCGTCATTTCGCAACGCCGCGGTTTATATGACGATTGGAACCCTGCAAATGATCTCCATATTGATTCTACCCAGAATGGGATCTTGTTGTCGAAGAATATTCACACTCTATTTGGCCGGGGAATGAGTGTGTTTTTGAAGGTATGTTCATTGTCTTTTGCTATTCAATGCCTTTGGATCTGATGTGAGGCATGGTCTAGACCCCCAATTTTGCCCTCAAACCTGCTGACATCCTGAGAGTGGAGAATTACAATTTGCCACCTTCACGCACAACACTTCAACATCTTACACCACTTCCACCATTTGATCGCCAGGCTGCAATTCTGGAGTGGGATGTCCAAGCAGACTGGTCAGATGAGACTGCACCACCCAGCCTACTCCTTGATTTCATGTATGGTGTTGCCATCATCCGACATTGGAGCACTACAGACATTGCAGGTTGGCTAAACTCCTGCCACAACACTTTTGCCAGCCTGAAACCAAAAGCACGGTCGTCTAGCTCTGAAGGTGATAGTGACAATGGTGATGATGGGGCGGATGTGGATGACCAAAGTGACCCGGGATACCAGGATGATAGTGCAGGTATGAACTCAGTGGACTCTGAATACAAACAGCGCAAAGGTCACCATGGAGTCCATCACAAGTCCAAGGATTCACAGCTATCTCGGGCAATGGATGTTACCTTGGAACTTTCCATGCTAATCAGGGGCTACCCACCTGGAACAACTGTATCTATGATACTTCAGAAACAGCAGGAAGAAGGTGAAATACGTTCACACCAAATTGCTCGCGAGAAGGTTGAAGGGTGGTTGGAAAGAAGTCCTGCTGTCTCGGGCCAGATGGGGATGGACGGATGAGTGGTAGCCTGAGGGATGTCTGATTTTTGGTCACCGTGACACACAAGTTATCAGCGAAAATATCATCAAAAGAAATAAGATGGATGAGGGCATGCCAATGGTCTTGGACAACCGTCACCTTTCCTAGACCATTTTCACAATCAAGTTTCCAGGAGACGTGGATGCATGTGGGCATCAGTCAAGTGTCTCTAAGCTCATCGGGCGCCTTACAAGCGACTTTGATGAAGTTTGATCCCGCTAGGTGCGCTCTCGCGATAAACATTGAACAAATTTGTCCAACGGCGAATGCACTATAGCATATCGGACCGGGTTAACTTACGGTCCTTGAAAACACTTGTCGAGGCTTTGGAGTCTGCACTCTGGTCACAAACGCAAAAGGTGATAGAAAGCCATGCCACGGCACTAGGTCAGCTCCTCCCGAGTGAAGGAATCGGGATGTGGTCTTCGCGGACAAGTTCCCCTCTTGGCTGTCTGCATCCCAACCTCTGTCCTCGGACCACGCGCCGCGTCTCCTCACCTCACTCGCCACAAAGACAGTCCCGCGAACGCACGCCCACGCGACGTCGACTGAACCGCAGAAGGCGGAATCACTGGCCAAGCCGTTTGCGAAGCACGCGTCGTACGTCCTCGTCGCGTACGTGGACGCATTCAACGATCCGTTGTGTACCGTCGACATGGAGACGAGGCGGGAGCTCGAGCCTGAGCAGGGGTTGTTTGCTTTATGCGAGATGGTGGGGGAGCACAGTAGGGACGCGTTGATGCTGTCCGCGCTCGATTCGGGTGGGAAGACGATCATGAAGTCGCTTTGGAGGGAGTATGAAAAGCAGCGGTACGTACCAGTGGGCAAGGGCTGAGGTTGAAGTCGAGAGTCGATTTGTTGGCGAGGATGTCTATATTATTTCAGAGCGAACTCATGTGCGTGGCAATATACTAGCTTGTTGAGGTGGAATGACGTTCCCCTGTGTACGTAGATCTTCTGTCATCACCTTACCCACACAATTTGTCTGGTCAATGAAGAACACCCGCCGAAATGACATAACATAGGGCAGTTGGATTGTCTTGATCTACGAAACGGTTCAAAGAGCAGATAGATTTCTGACCATGCACACCATTTGCCCACCAACACAGAATACAACTTCGTCCGGAGGCTGGTAACGGCAAAACGTATACCTCTACGTCGGCTTGGTAGCCTTGACATACACGTCCCGGAAGAGATTCTGTTTCTTGGGCGGAGCCTGATCCGGCGTCCAGCCAGCCTTTGCCTTCTCTTCTTTCAATGTCCTCACGAGGTCAATAAAGTCTTCGACCGCTTGGGGAGAGGTCTGAATGTGCACCACGATCCGAGACCCGTTGAGTCTGATGGGCTTTTCGAGCGCAGCGGCACGCTCTACGATCTCCCAGTACTCAACACCGATCGTAGATGGATCGTAAAACAACTGTCGGAACCAGTCATGTCGTGAGAACGTCGCTCAAATAAACGTCCGAGAGACGCACGATGCAAGTTTCGGCGGGACTGGTAATCTGGACTCCGATGGACTCTAGGCCCCGTTGCATGCGCTTTGCAAGCGCATGAACGCGAGGAAGGAGGGGAAAGTTGTGCGTGAGCGCATAGGCAGCGCAGCCAACAAGGTAACCCGTCTGCCGCATTCCGCCGCCAAAGAGCTTTCTGAACCAACGCGCCTTGTTGATAAAGGCCTTCGGGCCGACCAAGCACGTCCCGATCGGTGCGCCTGTCGAATAGCAACGAACGCTAAGGAGCTGGCTGAAAAGGCACGAGCAAAGTCTTACCGAGGCCCTTGGAAAGGCACAGGCTGACGGAGTCAAAGGGGTCACAAATCTCTTCCAAGGACAGTCCTGTCTCGATGGCGACGTGCCAGACCCGTGCTCCGTCAAGGTGCATGATGATGTTGCGAGCGTGCGCGTTCCTTGAAATTTCCTGGACATCCCATTGAGGGATGATAGTTCCGTTGAGGGTATTCTCCAGGGCAATGACCCGCGTGGGCGCGCTGGTGGATATCGGTCAAGGAACGGTATTTCGAACAACCCCCTACTCACACGTGCACGTCCGTGCCAGAGACGATGCGTGGCTCGATGTCTTCCCATGTCAAATGATGACCTAGCGAGTCGACGGCATGAGACGATGATTCGAACGCTCTCCTCTCGTATGAACGCACCGTTCTCGGGGAAGATGGGAATACTATTCGCCTGCGAGTGGAACGCAGCACCGCCAGCCTCCATCCTGACGTCCCATGAGAGCTCGTACGCAAACGAGCCGGACCATGACGCTCACCGATAGATGTGAGCGCGAGCGTCGGTGATGACGGAGTGAGGCGGCTGCTGGAGATGCGTCCGCAGAGCGACCTGGTTGGACATGGTCCCTGAGGGAAAGAACAGACTGGCTTCCTTCCCGGTGATCTTGGCGATGTGCGCCTCGAGGGCGGATGTGGATTCGTCAAAGTAGACGTCGTCGCCGAGCGAAGCACGCAGTGCGTATTCTCTCATCTCCTTCGTTGGAACTGTTGCATCGTGGAAATCAGCTCATTCTCGAGTCCGTCGTATAGCGGCTGCGTGCGTTATGTACCTGTGAGGGTGTCCGCTACCGGCGGGGCATCGTGTCAACACTAGGTTATAGCCAAAGGACTGAGTCGGACTGACAGATAAAGGCTCTCGATATTTCTTCGAGTTCGAGATCATTGACTGCTTCTTGATTCTTGGAGAGGATGTCGCACTTGACCTCATCGAAGAGCTGGGCAAGTCTACTGGAATCTGGCGTGGGCAGCATGATGGGGTAAAAATGAATCTAGCCATGCCAGGCTGGCACTGGGACGAATTTATATTCTAGAGGTGTATTCCCGACGGCCGAATTGAACATGTGGTTTGTGCCATACTTAGCCATCTGATAGATGAGGGGTCATGCATTTTTGACACGGCCCGGGATAACACTGCAAATTCCCGCATCCAGGCCAGCAGCAATGACGCGCAGGACAATGTCTTTGCTCGATCTGATAAGTGTGGTCGCGATATCCTCTGTTTTCACACAACGATGGTCAGCCTTTACTTCCTGCGAAAAAGAGAAGACAATGAAGAAAACACCAACGATGAATGGATCCGCACCTTGGCAATCCCACTGGCGGACGTTCAGAGACTGTCTCTTCGGCCTCACAAGTGGCTTCGCTTCGTTGCTTTTGCCATACTCGGCGCCCAAGGACATCTCTACAATGCACTACCTGGTCCCATCGTCGACTATGAAACTGTCTCCGAGTCGCTCACCCATGATGCTGCGGAGTTTGTCGTCCCCTGTTACGACTCGGAGGTTTTATCGGCTAAAATCGAGAGAAGAAACCCATGTACCTGCAGTCTCGTAATGGTGTGGTGAGGGAAGACCCCGAAGACAGGTTAAAAATATTTCAAAGGAAATAAAAACTATTATCACGTGATATCATCAGCTGAATATATAAGCTCGACCTCTCCTCGTCTCTTTCTTTTATCCCACCCACATCCCTCTCTGTGTTACTCAGGAAATTCACACATTACTTATTTCGACTTTGGCACACTTATGAAGCAAGCCAATGAACCACACGTATAAGCAGGACAAGCAATTAAATGTATTAAGCTAAATTGTAAATAAATTTTATAAGACTGCCCTGCTATGCGTCCTCGTCCTCGTCGTCATGTCGCTGTGTCGTCGGGGAGTTCTCTTTCGAGTCGCGCGGTCGTCGTAAGTCGGTGTCGCACCGTCGTCCTCATCCTTGTCGTCGTGTCGCGGTGTCGTGCCGCCGTGCTGTGCCGTGTCGTCGTCACTATGTCGCTGACGCTGTGCCGTCTGCCCATCCTCGTCGCCGTGCCCTCCTCGCCGTGACGCGACAACGTCGTCGTCGTGGTTGTAGTCGCGGTACCGCGGTGTCGCTGACGCCGCGCAGTCTCCTCGTCCTCGCTGTCCTCCTCGTCGCGTCGTGGTACGCTGTCGTGGCAGTCGTCGCGTCGCGGTGCCACGTCGACCGTCGGGGGGTATGTACTGTTCAAGTTGCGTGGTGTCCTCACGTGGGGTGCGCTGGCAGCATGGATGAGGTCTGGCATGTGGTGGGTGAGG
>JBBPQC010000010.1:0-84837 GCA_038092295.1 Leccinum arenicola | reverse complement strand
ACAAAGTTGTAGCGAAGGGTTTGTACTTTATTTGTTCCCACCAAAGCAAAGTGAAATTCCCACGAGTGATTGCGGGGCGCTTCGCGCCCCGGTTTGGGGTTAGGCATTGCAACGGTTTTGCACCTCACTGTATGCTATCACAGATGTGAGCAATTGGCCCTCCAGTGTTACTCTTGGTGATTTCATACTCTTTTCATCCTTCTTACTTCATTATAGAGACAGTGTCATTTTTTTGCTCAAGCTCACATCAAGTACTTACCTCCAAGACTCTGCAGTAGGGTGGCAAATGTACATATAACATCATCCGCAAAGCATATGCTCTCTTTGCATCCCAACCTGGTCAACAGTTCTTATTCACATTGTCTATTGCAAAGAAAGAGCATTGTGTCCACATGTTCAACCACGCTGGAGTTGTTCATTCATGTGGATACAACATCCACCAATTCTCTGAATACTACTATGCATGTTATTCTTGCTCACTTTGGTGATCCTGAACCATAGCTCAGATATGATATCATTGTGACTTACACCACCCCCTTTTCTTGCCTTTTATGAAATTTGAAGACCAATCTCAGCATCAGTGAGATTTCATGACTATATCCATCATATGCAAAATCTTTTATGGGTATTTAAGTAATTTGCAGTCAGGCTATGTCATGCTGGCATGTCAAGTATGCCAATTAAAACAATGTGATCAAGGATACATGAACACATAAAAGTTGGGAGTCCCATGAGGGAGAAATACTCAACAAAATGAAGAATGTCAGAGACATTACTTGCCTTGTGGACATATGGACCATTGAAATCAACGGTTTTCAAGATTACCATTTGTATTTATGTTACAAACCTCTTCATTTTTGACTTTCCAAAGTCACATGACCTGCATAGTCAGCATCACATGACTGATTACATAATATTTATCTTTCACTTTCACTTTTGACTTTTCCAAGTCACATGACCTGTACCTTTATCCTTGTACCACTTGCTAGACACTTATCCAACTAGTTAGCATAGCTTATCCAGATTAGCCCCAAGCTGGTCTGTGCACGCATGTCAGTAGTTGAATGCAGCAACCAAACAAGCCAGTCTGAGATATTCTGGTTGGATTCCCTCTAACCTATACATTCTCCTCCATGTGTCTTTGTTGAGGTGCCATAATAAGTCCTGATTGGATAGAGGTTGCCTTCAGTTTATCCCTTTCTGATAATGATGTCCGGATCCACTTTCAGCTCGTCATGCAACCAGTCACCATTCCCTTGACATATTTTGAATCTATAAAGGAAGCTGCCATTCACTGGCACTGTGTATTTCAGGGATTCTGGTATTGGTGCCCATGTTATTGATGAGATATCTTTTAGCTAGTTGGTCCACTATGGAAATGCAGTAACAACAGAGGATGTTATGTTGCCCAGGCCCCTGGAAGTGGGCATGTGTTAGTGTTGAGTCTCTTGGCACAACATGACAAATTCATCTTCATTCCTTCAGTGGATTCAGTTGATGCAGAGTTAGCATGCACATTCATGGAGACAAAGTCTTGGGGTACATGGAGGCAGGGGATTTTTGCAGCCAATGGGACAACATTTAATTTATCTGAGAAGCCATCTCTATAAAGTGATACTTTTGGCAGATACTTGTTGTATTGTCAGGTAAGTGATTGATGTATCTATCAAATCACAAGTGATTGCTAAAAGATCACAGCTTGTTATCATGCCACATAACCTTCTGTGGTTGACTATTGGCTAGGATACCCTGGCAGCAGTTACAATGCATATGCCTTCTAGACCCCATTCAGTAGAGATTTTGGAAAATGACTGGCTAGCCAATGTGCCAAATCACTGTAAGTGACCAGGTCAGCCAACGTTGGCCGATAAAGTAAAATTTTTGTTAAACCATGGATTGGCCAACATAATGGTCTCTCAGCATCTTGCCAGTCAGCAAATATGGTACATTTCTGTAAATTCATTAGTCTATCAATTGGCCCACAAGTACAAGTCGGCAAATTACTTGTCAGCCTATTAGCTATGTTGTCCTAAAGTTGACTGGTGGGCCCAATCACTATGATTTTGCCAATGAGCCAACGGACTACACATTCCTACATTGGCATTCCACTTGCCCTTCTTTCCCTTCCCCGTTCCTCCCCCTCTCTGTCCCTCACCCACATTCTTGCCAGGCCCCATCTATGCCAACACGGAGGACACAATGCGGTGACAACTCAACAATGTGACGAAGACAATGATGACAAGGAGGAGGAGGAGGAGGAGGAGGAAAGATACACAATAATGAGGTACGTTACCACCTCCCTCTCGTTCTTTCCTGTCTCTCTGCCTCTCTGCCTCACCCACATCATAGGACCCCATCTATGCCAACATGATGACGACGAGTGATGATGTGATGAAGTGTGTTCCACTTGCTCTTCTCTCCCTTCCCTATTCCTCTCCGCCTCTGTCCCTCATCCACTGGTGAAATGATATGAATTAATAATGGATACACGAGTGACTTGGACACAACACTCACCATATTGTTGATTGTGGATATTGTTGATGTGGAGGAAAGTACATGGCTCATTCGCTGGAGCAAGTCAGTGAGAAGAAATGGGAATTAGGAAAATGTGGTGTCAGATTCAATGAATGAGCCATGTACTTAACTTATACTGTTGTCTGCATGAGATGCTAGCACATTTTGGACTGGGGTCAGTGGGAGATGATGATCGATGACACTCTTGAGCATATTAATGTCCAGCACAACATTGAAAGTGCTGGTTCCCATCAGTCTGAGAGTGCACCATCGATACACATGATGGCCTTGAGGTTATCTGTCTCCAATGGCCACTCCTTTTTCTTCTTTCCTCTTTGTTGTGGCATGGTGACCTTGTCATGCTGCTGCAGAAAGATTGTGGGGGGGAGGGGACATCAGCAAATCCCTTTATTCTATACACTACTGTGCAGGTCTAGATAGAGCCCAAGAACCCCCAGGCAAGTCCAGTCTTGACAAACCTATACAGACACTGTTCAAGTTGTCACTTTGGAGTTTTGTAAGGCTCTGGACAAACACCCAATTTCTTGAAAGTCCTGTATCTCTGGATCACTGGGACTTTGTGGGGTTCTGTGGAGTTCTGGATAGACACCCAATTCTCTTAGAAGTTCTGTATCTCTGGACCACTGGGACTTTGTGGGATTCTGTGGAGTTCTGGAAAGACACTTAATTCTCTTAGAAGTTTTGTGGCTCTGGACCACTGTGACTTAGTGCAGTTCTTTGAAATCCTTGAACAGACACCCAATTTCTAGAGTTTTTTGGGACTGTGGTTATTTAGGCAACATGCAATTCCAAATCTCTGTATATAAAGCTGCTATGGCTGTTTATACATATATATATTACTAGATTAGTCCATATTTGGACCACACATCACGTGATCACTAATATAAAGCAACCTGAAAATGATCATGTCGCTATATTGTTGCATCAATAGATTGCAGCGCAGCCCTGATGGGGGGTTTCTTCAATAAGACAGCATTATGTGGCAAAAGACACCTACCAGCTCTCCTGTGCCCACTTGGCAAGTTGGTCTGTGAGATGTAGGCCATGATAAGGATCTCTAAGAATGGCCTCAATAAGTGTAACAATCCCATAATAGATTGTACAAGTATGCCTTTGCAGAAAACACTGGAAATATATTACCTGCACCATTGAGTGCATACCCATCGAGCACACAGTTCAGTTGTATGTCACAATCAGAGATCCCGGATGCACAAACATGTGATGAGAAAAATCTCACAGCAGTTGTTGCGACAGCAAGACAAAGTTTCAGAACCATTGCACGAAAATTATCAGGGTGGTGGTGTGCAACATGGCAAGAACCTGTATAAAAGAACTTGACAATGACTTCTTTGAGTGCCTGTGTGAAATTTTTCGTTTTCTCCTGTAACGTACATGGTCAGAACATCAAGGTGCATTATACCAAACTTACATTTTCATCACAGCCATCTCAAAGAAACATTGAGTTGTGGAGCAGCTTAGAAGCTGCAGTCTGCGAGAAAGTGTTAGAGTCTGGGCAATGTGTCCCTGGAGCATGATTCAAATTATAAAAACACGGTGTGGCTATGACAGCTGTTTTCTTGATTTCCAAATGCCAAGTATAAGTCTTCATAAAGCTGCAGTGAACTGCCATGATGTATGATGAATGGGAGCAGAATGGGTCATGTACCAGTTTTGCCATGTAGATCTTCTTATCCAGCCAATGGTCTACAAAAACATGTCAGGACTGCTACATTTCACCTGAGGCAGTACAAACTGGGCTCTATCCGAATCCCACATTGGGTTCTTGCCATCGTTACTGTTGTTAGACAGCCTATCAGCACTTCAGGTGACCTGGGCCAGGTGGCTATTAGCCTCTATTTTTCTGCACAAAATAGAGACTAATAGCCACTTTTTATATGGGGAGCCCCAGGGACTCTATACAATTTTTGCCAAAACCATTTTTAGGATGTTTGGATGCATTATGTCAATGGCCACCAAACAAGTGGGAGTCCCTCAGAGAGTCCCTCAACCATCATGGGATTCCCACAAAATTGATTGTCTGAAAACCATTTTTGGACTATTGGGATGAATTATGTCAGCATGACCAAATTTGTGGGACTCCCATGAGGGACTCCCACAAATAAGTGTCTGAAAAGCATTTTTGAAATGTTTGGATGCATTATGTCAGCATGACCAAATGTAAGGGAGTCTCTCAAAGTTCAGTAATCAAACTGAGAAGGCCAGCATTGGCACTCAAAGATGGGTTTGACACAACAATCCAAAGAATGCAACTCAGTTGTATTGCTGAGTTTGAGACTGTATGCCATTGTTCATCATAGATGATTTGGACAGATTAACATACTATTATAGTATTGGAGGAGTCATGAGAATTTATTGTTTATTAGACTGATCCAAAGAGTATATATTGACAATGTTGGTGCAATAACAACCCCACAGTCACCACTAACTTCATAGCTGAACTAGTAGATTATGATTGTCAAAAAGAAAAGACACATCATTGAAGCTAATCAACTACTATACCAAACTCATCATCACTACTTGTATCCCCAGACTCATCATGGTGACCACCACCCATACTAGCAACATTAGCTTCAAGTAGTCAAAGTAATATTAACACTTACATGCTGATTCAAGCAACTTCTCAATACATGTCATCAAACTTCTCACCACACAACTCATTCTCCTCAAGGTCTTCAACAAGGCTACAAAATTTGAGCCATTTGGAACAATATCAATCACCTGAGAAATTGAGGAATTTATCCATTCCATACATCTTGTAACCATCAAGGATACACCTGACCTGACCTGTTAACAGTTTTGAAACCATTAACAGAATGACTCCAATGACTGTGACCAGCACTTGAAGTCAAACTTCCGCAGTTAAGCATAATGTGCCATCTGGGATGCGCATACAATTCTGATGACTAAATAAGAAGACATGCAAAAGGTCTCAGACAGCTGGATGGCCAAAATTGCTTGTGTGACCCTAATAAAATTGATATGAGCATGCAGACAAAGCAATAGGCATATACCACTTGCTAGTGAGATTGTCTGCAGCAGCAGTCTTGATATATTTCCGGGTGGCAGCCTTCAACAGGTTACGACCTTGGGGGAAAAAAGATCATAGTATGCGCGGACTGATATTCTCGTGGCTTTCTTGATTTCACTGTGCCACGAATCAATGTCTTCAAAAAGCTATGAAGGGTTCAAATCAATGGCGCAGAGACATCACTTATTTTACCAATAAGTGCATTGATTCTATATACTTAGTGTTTCAAAGTCCATTTGCAGACCATTTGAAAGACTAGCAACCAGACTGGACCACAACTGATTGCAACTAGACTGGACAGGAAATTTTGGCAACTGCTTAGAACCAGTCACAACTGGTTTCGACTGGTGTACAGCCACCCCCTATGTATTATAGTATATTCCATAATTTTTGATGATTTTTCCATGATTTTTTGAGATTTTTTGAGCCAGATACCATTTGTTATCATTTATCTCAAAATGTTAGATTTTACAGCCCCCTTGCAAAAGATACCTACATATTCCAAGTATTTCTCAGTAATCTCTTACTAAAGTATCATATAATTGATGTGTATACATTGAATGTTATATGCTTTTGATGAATACTTATTTCCTGATTACATACATTTCCACATAATTTTTCATAAATATATTGCATGCACTCATTATTCATGCCAGAAATATTGCAAGATGATCAGAAACATTTATTATTCCTACATCAAAATTCTACTAGTGTACAAACAAGTGTAGGACAAAGTATACCAAGCTTAAAAAAAAGCAAAAAAGTGTAAGACAAAATATACCCAGTGTATCTGTACATGTACACAAAAAAGTATACAAAAAAGTGAAAAAGTGTAGGACAAAATGTACCAAGTGTATACAAAAAAAAGTGTAGGAAAAAAAGTCTACCAAGTGTATAAAGATGCTATCAAATGAAGTCAGTAATGGATTATAATCCAAGTTGATAAACTTACTATTATCAAGTGTACAAAAAAGCAAAAAAGTGTAGGAAAAGCTTACCAAGTGTACAAAGATGCTATCAACTAAGTGGCACCTCTCCAAAGTCTGATTAGTAGGCATTCAAATGTCACTGATCATCAGTCTGACTAACATTATCACAAACATATGTTCTAATCTACAGATTGATAATAATTGGTAAATTGTGCCAATGATCAAATTTTGCCATGTCCTTCTAGACTTATTTTAGGATTGTCAGCTAGATATCCTCTAGGCATCACAATATCACCACAGGCTCTCAATGAGGTTTGTATGATGATGATTGATCAGGGTCTCAGTGATCTAATATTGTTACAAATATATACTGTATTCCATTCAGTAGATTGATATTAATCATGTAAATTGCAATGCAATAATAAATTTTTGCCATATCCTTCCAGACTTATTTTAGGATTATCAGCCAGATATACTCTAGGTGCTCCAATGTTACTACAGGCTCTTAATGATGTTTGGATTAGAATTGTTGATCAGAGTCTCAGTGATCTAGGTTTATCACAAATATATATTCTGATCAATAGAGCTGATCAACTATTATCTCATTTCTATCCTGTATATTTATACTTGAGACTTTCTGTTGCCTTCCTTGCAACCAATGATATTCCCTATCAGATCTTGTAGTTATCTTTTCATATCAGCCAATATTTGAACATCAGTATGTCAGCTCTTGATCATGCTGAACTAATTATGTCAAAGGACTGATAATCATTCATCAAGTACACCAGTGCTGAGATCATTGTTCTTGGTATGTATTTCTTCTACTATCTGTTCATATCCTTAACTTGCTGCTGTTTACTTGGTAATCACTGATATTCAATGATCTAGGACTTATCTTATTATATTGTCTCTTCACCATTCCCCTGATGGCCAAAGATACACTGTACCTTTAGCATTGTACCTTTAGTCACCAGAATGACGACCTCCATCTTCCTATGCTTTCTTGGCCTATTGCAACCTTGGGCCCAGCTACACTGGCTCTTCAGCCAGTGGCACTGTGCACATGCCTGCCTTCCAGACTCCTTGCACTCCCCGATGACCCCAGCCCTCTTGCATGAGTCACAAGGCTCCTGTGGAACCTCCGCTATTTTCTTCGTTGTCCCAGACTCTTTGATGCCACCATCCCACTATTGTTGAGATTACCTTCTGAAGTAAACTAACATCGGTGGACTATCGGACTCCACTCAGGGACTAACTCAGACACTTGGAAAAATGAGAAGGATAAGGTGGAAAGCAAAAGACTTTGGAAATAAGCTCAAGAGGTCAAAGCTGGGTCTACCAGCTATGACTGACTCGAGTATTTATACAAGCATTCTACATACAGGTGGACTACATAAGGTGTTATATACATACATTCTAAATGATATCAGGTCTACATAAGGGAGTGACTAGTAATGGAATGATAGTGGTGACAACATAGTATTGTAGTGATGTCAAGGATGAGGTAGATCACCTGACCTTAGTCTGAGTGTCGGTATGTCCAGACTATAGTCCTAGCTGTCGGTGATGCTGGACTGTGATCTGGACTGTGAGTGGTTGGTCAGACTAGACTGGTGGTTTACAACACCTTCTGTGTCCTTGTCTTCAACATCATGAGTCCTCTGTAAACCATTAGTCCACGCCTAGATCAAAAATGCTGGCCATGCACCTTTACTCCTCAAGATGCCATGGACTGACTGTCCAATACTACCACCAACTTCTCTGGCTCCAGCACCAGTTCCTTCCCACCTCCTTGAGCTTCTTCGTGGTCTCTTGCACCGTCTTTGAGTCTGGCTATTGCTCAAAGATTACTGTAGCATGCCCTTCATGATCTTGGCTCAGCAACCAGTCCAGAATGGTTGCTGACTCAGTCTGGACCGGTTTCGACCAGTTTTAACTTACACTAGTTCAAAAACCACCAATGACCAGTTGCCAGGAGTCCGGACTGCTTAGATATGGCTATGGCAGAGGTAGAGGACACTCATTAATCTTGTTAGATTGGTGATATCTGGCCAAGATATGAGCATTTCAGAGGGTATGTTAATGAAACATGGACTAAACAGGACTATTTTCAAATAAATTTGTAAAATTATGCAAATATTTAGGGAGTTCTGGCCATAATTTATGGAGTACCTAGGGGACCAAAGACAGGTCCTTTTTGCAACCAGTTCTAGACCGGTTTTTTGAAATTCCAAAAAACTGGACAACCGGACTGATGAAAATTTAAACCAGTAAGGACTGGCAACCGCAGTCTGGTTACAATCAATGCAAGTCTGGCCCAGTTGCGGTCTTTTTGTCCAGTCTAGGAGCAGACTTTAAAATACTACCTGCAACAACACTGCTACTTAGCATTGCTGCCCTAAAACTCCTACACTAGTCTGCTTGCTCCTCCTCCAACTCCTTGTCATCTAGTACACACTTCACCTGCCCTTTGATCTCTACCACCACTGCCTTGAAGGCTTCCCATGCTCTCTTCCAGTCTGTGTTACAGCTAGCCCAGGTAGGATTGAATGTAGACTTGGATGATGGTGAAGACTAGGAACAATGGAATAGTTGTTGAGCAAATGTAACATCTGGTGAGACTCAGAGACAAGGTTATTAAGAGGGGTTCACACCCGAAAAGGGCTGAGGCATTGAGGCACAAAGGGATTAAGGACTTGAGAGATTCAGAGGAGACTCAGAGTGTATTCCAAGTAGCTCTAGCTTAGGGTTACAAAAGCAATGAGACGGTCCTTAAGTACTACAGAGATGGAATACGATGGAATTGCAAGGAAGCCTGAATGATTCATCCACAGTAAGGATGAGTAAGAAGCTGTAGAGGATTAATCATACAGTGATCAAGTGATGACAAATGGATGATGAAGCAAGATGTCATCATGAGTCAAGAGATCGGAAGCAAAATAGGAGAGAATTGGAATAGAGATAGAGAAATGTCAGATCATCAGCAATGTGGAACATGGCACAAAATCACCTGAGATCTATGATACAAGGTGAAAAGATGAAGTAAAGGCGATAAGTGAAGAAAAAAAAAAGAGACAAGAGACATAGAAAGAACCCCATATTTTTTTTTCATCTAAATTGGTTCAGGGGCCATTGAGATATGATCGATTTAAGATTGCATGTCATTCTTGAGTATATCTAAAAACCTATTTCTGAGAATAGAATAGCATGAGATTGGCATTTAGGAGTGGCTGTACTGGGTCATGTGGCATCAATGTCTGCCAAGAATTATGTAAATCCATCCATATGTGGCCAAGATATGGCCGATCTCGAGTGATATGTCATTTTGGAGAAGGTATTTTAAGAAATTATCATAACTATCTCAAATAAAATCTTAAAAATGTGGGAAAATCAGGATAAATTGGTCAATATACTACCTAATAGGAGCTAGCATCGGTCTGCCCAAAAACCAAGATTGATGATGTAAATCAAAACTAGGAAAGACCGGACCAATAAGGACTAGTCTTGATCAGTTCAGTTCAGTTAAAAACCGGTTTTTCATCGGTCTTAGGACTGGACTTTTTAACACTACTCTTGATCATCATTGTCATATCCTGGGGATGGAGGGCAATTTTTGAGGGTAGGATAGGAAGGAGGAGGGTGAGCACGATGAGATGAGGTAGATCCTTGAGGAGGAGGAGGAGGAGGGGGGGGAGGATTGTGGCACATGTCATTTAAGGGGGCAGATTCCCTTTTCAGAGAGGGGGTGTTCATCCCAATG
This sequence comes from Leccinum arenicola, assembly GCA_038092295.1. NCBI lineage: Eukaryota > Fungi > Basidiomycota > Agaricomycetes > Boletales > Boletaceae > Leccinum > Leccinum arenicola. The sequence goes on along the minus strand of JBBPQC010000010.1, from coordinate 74,564 downwards.
ATGGGAATCACACTCCTCGAAAGGAACAGTCACCAAGACATCATTAGGCACATGTTCTTGCAGGGAGAGCAACCTCCAGAAATCACTAAATTCATTGCTGCAATCCAGAAATACGCCAACGCAATCGAAGCATTCAAAACTTGATCCTTCTCCTTCTCCCGATGTGACCCAAAATTTTGCCATGGATATCAATGCCACTGTAACTACTACTGATGTTCAAAAGACGTCTCTGGGATGTTACAACTGCGGGGAGATGGACATCATGCGAAAGAGTGCAAAAAGCTATCGACCAGATGTAAAGATTGTGGTTTCTCTAGAGGCGGACGGACATAGAAAGGAATGTCCAAAATTCAAATCCAAGAACATGAGGGCCACAGAAGGAACTGTATTACCAAACCAACAAACCCCACAATTGCCTAACTGGGTTAAAGCAATACAAGGAATGGACTTAGAAGCTGTCCAGGCTTATTAAATAATTTCCGAGATCTCGATGTGACTCAGGGAAAAAGAGTAAAGGAGACCATATCAGGTATGGCATCTCCCCCTCTCATAAAACAAAAAAATAGTTTACTAATGAACTCTTGTACTCAATGCCTAGATAGTGCTAGTACAAATTCTCTTTCTCCTTCTCTTTCTTCTTTCAATTGTTTCAATGTATTAGATAGTGATGTTTCTCTCAATTCTCCATTGTCTCGAAGTAGTATCCTATCAGATGACACAACCAAAATATAGTTACAAAAAATAAAAACATCGAAGTAGCAGCACTCTTAGATAGCGGAGCAAACAGAGTTTTCATAGATACCGAATGGGCCAAAGCCCAACGAATACCCCTGAAACCCTTAAAACTTGTTGTACTGGTTTACAACGTAGATGGCATGATCAATTTGGCAGGAGGCATCACCTACACCACAGATCTAATTATCGATTTCAAAGGACATCGCAAAAACATCACGGCCGATGTGACCAATCTGGAATGAAATCAAATGATTCTAGGGTACACCTGGCTACGCGAACATAACCCTTTAATATATTGAAAGCAAGGGACAGTCACATTAAATCAATGTCCCACTTCTTGCCAAATGTTGAATGCAATCTACAGATCTCGACTGGATGAATCTGAAATTGATCATTCCTACAGAGTCCAAGGGCTAGGAAAAGAACCTTCTGATGGAATAGAACCTGAAGAAGCCTTCAAATTGGTGCCTGAGGCATATCATGAATATTTGGATGTCTTCTTGAAAAAGGCCAGTGAACGGATGCCCGAAAAGAAAACATGGGATCATGCTGTAGATCTGAAACCAGATTTTAAACCAAAAAAAGGGTAGATTGATTCCCCTTAACCCTGTAGAACATAGAACAGGATGAAGTCAAAGCCTTCGTGGAAGACCAGTTGAGCAAAGGTTACATCAGACCTTCGAAATCCCCCCAGACTTCGCTGGTGTTCTTGATTTATCCCAAAAAAGGATGGTAAAAAGTGAATGGTTATGGACTATAGGTATCTAAACAAGGGAACAATCAAAAACAATTACCCTCTCCCCCTCATTGGCTCGATCATTGACAAATTAAAAAGAAGCAAGATCTTCACCAAAATGGATCTCTATTGGAGTTACAACAACATGAGGATCAAAGAAGGAGACAAATGGAAAGGAGCCTTCCGAAGGTCTGCCATCTTGGCGCCTACGAGCCCACTGTGATGTACTTTGGGATGTGTAATTCCCCAGCCACGTTCCAAAACATGATGAACGACATCTTTGCAGATATGGATGGGATCGTAATTATTTATATTGATGATCTATTGATCTCCACCAGTGGAGATATGAAACACCATCAGGAAATGGTTAAGAAAGTCTTAGAAAGACTCAGGAAGAATGACTTGTTTGTAATAAAACCCGAAAAGTGCTTCTTCAGAGTACAAAAGGTCAACATGCTAAGCATGGACGTCTCCTGCGATGGAATCTCAATGAATGCTGGAAAACTTGACAGTATTGCTAAGTGGCCAGTCCCCACAAATGTAAAAGCTGTAAGAAGCTTCTTGGGTCTAGTCAATTTCTATTGCCGCTTTATCACCAATTATAGCTTGGAAGCGAGACCTGTACACAACTTAACAAAGAAAGATCAACCATGGAAATGGAAAATGGCTCAGCAGAAAGCGTTTGAAATGCTCAAAAATAGATTCACCTCCGCACCTATCCTGGCATACCCAGATGACACAACCCCTTATCATGTTGAATGTGACACCTTGGACTTCACAACAGGAGCCATACTTTCTTCCCTGAAAGATGACAAATGGCATCCTGTGGCATTCATGTCACACTCCATGACTTCAGAATAGCGCAACTATCCTATCGCTGACAAAGAGATGTTCACAATTATCCTAGCACTTGAGCAATAGAGACACTATTTGAAAGGTGCTAGACACAACTTCGAGATCTGGACAGATCACAAAAACCTCCAGTACTTCAAGATCTGAATTGACAACAAGCAAGATGGGCCCAATATCTCTCCCAGATCAATTACACTCTTGTGAATAAACCCAGGACCTCAATGGGAAGAGCCGATGCTCTCTCTAGGAGAGAAGATCACATGATCAGCATTGAGAACGACAATAAACAAATGATGTTCATACCAGAATCTCGCATCAGGTTTCTTGAGGAAATCACTCTACTCGATAAAATAAAATCCTCAAAATCTGGGTTGCACATCTCCAGATGGATTGATCCTCTGTGAAGGATTATATTATTATAGCAACAAACTCTGGGTTCCAAAGGAACTTTGTCGTAACATAATAACACAGTTTCACGATCACCTGATCTTCCGACACAAAGGTGCTGAAAAGACACAAGACTTCCTCATGAGATATTTAATAACTCTTTGCCAGGAGCTAAGAAAGGCATACAGGAATATTGTCAAGCTTGTGAGCACTGTGCACACATGAAACCCACAAACCTTCCGCCAGCCGGAAAATTTGGCTCATACCTTTCAAAAGGCAAAAGGGTGCATCCTTGAATAGAGAGAAAAGAAGCTTCAACTACTATTTATCCAAGGTAATTTTTATTTTATTTTAATTCTTCATTGATTTTTGCTTAATATCTAGATTCAGGTCACTGTTGCACTCAAGGGTCATTTTCAATCACTGCATGAGCTACAGATTCCTATATATATGCTCAAAACTGGATCATCTGTTGCCTGATCCTTCACAACATCATGGATCATATTCATTTAGAGGTATGAACTGGAATCCAAAGCTCTTAGAAGGGGCCTTCAAAGACTTGGGCAGTGCAGGAAGGTCCAACTAGAGATGAGGTTGATGATTGAAGTTGATGATAAAAGAGAGGAAGCAGATGCTAATTGGCCAGGTCATGCTGTTTGACTCAGGTTGATGCACCAATTGCTATACCATCATGAAAAACAACAAATTTCATATAACAACTACATGTAGAACAGAACCAGAATACACAGAGTACAGAAAACATTAGGCTACTCATACATAGTCTATGATTTCCCTCATCTTCAGCTATAGCCAAAGCAATTCCAGCTGTACCTTGGTAGCCTCAGTCTTTGTCAGCTGAAGCTGAATATCAGCCTCCTTGTCCATCAGCTCCACTTTCTGGAGCTGAATGGACAGTCCTTATTTGGACAAGACTGAGACTGAGACCGGTGCTGGAAATTTCCTAATATGGAAAAACTAGACTGAGACCAACAAAAACCAATTTTTCAGTCTGAGGACAGCCAAGTCACAAAGCTGTAATACATATCTGCCATAAATTAAGTAATTCTGCCCATATGTGCCCAAGATATGGCCAAGCTCAAGTAATATGTCATTGTGGAGAAGGTATTTTAAGAAATTGTCATATATAACTATCTCAAATAAAATCCTAAAAATGTGGGAAAATCAGGGAAAATCAGTAAATATACTATCCAATAGGGGCGAACATTGGTCCACCCAAAAGACCGATTCTGAGCTATGCAATTGAGACATGTCACGGACCATCGGTCAAACTCATCATTGTCCATGTTGAAATCATCATCGGGCCCAGGCCACACTAGCGGGGTTACCCATGAATACGTAATAAGAGGAGGAGAAGGCAAGGAGGCAAAGGCAAATCTTCAACTGGGGGGGCTTCGGTAAAGGTCAGGCTGGGCCTTAACATTAGCATTAGCATGAGAGGGCTAAGGCGAAGGTTAAGTTGAAGGTGAGGATCAAAGCAAGGATCAAGGTGTCAAGCTCACTTAGATGTGCCTCAACAGCACAAGATGGAGCATGAGAGACTGCTGGTCACTGGGCCAGGGCTGTATGCATCCAAGTGAACACTGGCACAAGGGGGGAGCCAAGGAGGGAGGGCCTGAGTTGTGGGCAGCAGGGACAACTGGGGGTGGCATGGCGGTAGAGGAATCGCTGACTGCGCCCGCAGTGCATGAACTGTAAGTCACAATTCTGGCCTGGTTTGAATTGACAAGGGTTGAAGTGAAATTTGAAATGCTGCCCCAGATGGGAAAGAGATCGTTGTACTAGAGGAATATGGTGGCAACTTATTCTTGTAGGTTGGCTGCATCATCTCCAGGCTGGATTCCTTGGCCCATTTGATACAGTCTTGTATATTGCTCAATTTAAATAAAAAGTCACTGATGATTATGAATGATAAAGGCACTGAGGAAATTCTTGCCCCATTGGTCATGGATTCAAAAAAGCAACTGACCTTGGCAATCTGCTTCCAGATTGAAGAAAGCCCAGTCAGCTATGAATGACTTCCACTGCTGTAAATCTTTGGCTCCTCAAAGATTGAAAATGAATTGACAACAATGTAACATGCCCTGTTTGATGGTTTTTTTTGTACTCTGATCATCAATTTCACCTGTGGTTCTGTCTCTGTTTCATTTGGTATCTCAAGCCTAGTAGAAGGTGTTATGTTTCTTTATTTTCTTATTACACACACATGTGTACTAAATGTAGGCACATGAACCTGCTTAGTCAGCCATCACATGACCTCTCTTGACCTTTAACTTTCTCTTTACCTTTGACCTCATGTGACCTGCTTATGTGATCAAACACCACTCCAGCAGACTTATCAACTAGTATACACAAGATTGATGTGACAGTGGGTGAAGGGAGAAATGAGGAAGGTAACTTGGCATCTGCTGTAAGTGTTGCTTTTGCTCCTACCCTCCCAACCAGACCTCACTGAATGTGGAAGCAACATGGACTCACCATAGCCCCTACTACCCAGTTAAACGAGGCGGGACCTGCATCGAGGGGACCTGGATAGTCTTACAGGTGGGACAGGAGGTCAAGCTGAACAAATGAAGCTCCTCTCCTTCTTCCACAGCCCCGATGTTTGGAAAAACTCTGGGATCCATCCAGGCATTTTGTCCAACTCCAGAGAACAAAAGTTTGAGCATCATGAAACAATCAAGGTGTCTGGTGGAAGTCTAACCTGCACCGACATTTCAAGAAAACTAAATGGTGAGGCTTGAGCTGTTTTTTTAGCTAACCCATAACCTGATGTATCTTTCATCCATCTGTATAGTTATTTGGGATTCAACCAGCTTCATTGACCGGTTTGCTAGCCAGAGAGCCTCGAGGATGGCTGCAAAAGGCATACAGGTCAGAACATTGCTGCTATCATGGAGGATCTGATTGGCCCATCCCCTGACGATTTTGTTCCTGCCAAATCGATGAATATGATTGCATTTCATATCATGGCTGATCAATCAAAGCTTTGTGTTCTCTGGAAGACTTGAGTGAAGATCGAAGCTGGCAGGGCAATAAAAACTCTTGCTTCATCCCATGACTGGTGACATGTTTGCATTGAGCTGTATTGCGCCCACCACCCACTGCATCTCCATACCACAACACATATGATGAAATGTCTAGCTAGATGCGATGTTTTTCATAGTAATTCTCAAGATTTCTCGCTGCTGTATCTTAATACATTACCTGGTCCACATTAATTATCTTTGTATTCCATCGTCTGTTCTGCTCCTGACCCGACGACCGACATGCCTTTACGTCAGGTCAGATTCTCGATTCGCACCCGCACCACACTGATCATCTATTTCATGTACAAATCTAATCCATGTACAAATCTACCTTTTCCGACTCGCCTGCACTCATCACTCCTGTCACCCATCTGTGATCTCATGACAGATGTGTGACTTTGGGTGATTTCACACTCTTTTCATATTTTTATGTCATTATAGACATTGTAGCGCTCTGCGCTACTTCTGAACATCACATGGATTCCCCATGGTCGATTTCTCCTCGAGGTTCTGGTTCTAGTCCTTTGTGGTCGCTGTACACACCTCTGAGTTGTGATGATTATTCCCACAGTTTTGGCTGATTGTGGCTGCTAGTTGTTTACCAGTATTTACAGCCACTCAACATAAGCCTCGGAGTCCTCTGTTCTGTTTCCCTTGGTTACTCACAGTAGCTCATTGTTGTTCGTTCAATATCATTCCGTTACTCACAGTGAACTCCAGTGTGATCCTAGCTTCTAAGAGTCGCTATTTAGTGGTTATCCCACTCCCAGAAGCTTCATTCGCTTATCAACCTCTTCCTCCGCGAAGTCAAACAGGGGGTAGAACCAACTTGCACTTCTGGAATGATGAATCTGCTAAAAAAGTGTGGCAAATGGTATTAGAACTCGATCTGCTGGTTCGAATGCGCAGCTCATGCATGGACTCTGCTCAGCGGCCGGACGATTTGCAGACTGCGTAGGCGCTGGAGGATCCTTTCAGATCGAGTTCACGAGGCTAAGGGCATCACCCCCGAAATCTAAAACATGAAGACCACTAGTGGAAGGAGACTTGGTTCACGAAAACTGTTGAGCATTTAGAAGGACGTTTATCACAATCAGTCATCGCATTCCTATGGCTGCCATACTGGGATCCTACATGCTTCCTCATGATCATCTCGTCCTCGGCCTACTACAATATCATTTGAGAGACCTTAGAGTAATCGAGAAGCTCTCAACCCAAGAGCTCTGCAAGCGACCAATTGACAAAATTCAATCTCAACATTACAAGACCAACATGGCATCGTGGCCCCCCCAAAAAAACCTACCTGATGTCTCAACTGGAACAATGTCAGGAAGCTCAAGGAAGCAATGGAGACGCTTCATTAAATTTGACATCCCCATTGATCCTTATCAAACTGTCCACCACTCATAACAATCATAGTGGCTACAAGTCTTGGTCTGTCTCATTCTTCTGTGGGTTAGAGGCAAGAACACATCCGTCAAGCCACTGGCCTGTGTGAACTCCCGGTGGGCCAACCTCTATACCATCATGATATATGGCTCCATGCTGTTCGCTCCCATAACATTGATTTCTGTTTTTCCATTCTGCAGCCCATCACAGGTTATCGACACTTCAACAACTCTGCAAGACACATGCAGTAGTAATTCTCAGTCAGAATCCTGATTTAGTTGATAAGCGAATGAAGCTTCTGGGAGTGGGATAACCACTAAATAGTGACTCTAGGATCACACTGGACTCCACTGTGAGTAACCAAGAATGATATTGAGCAAACAACAATGAGCTACTGTGAGTAACCAAGGGAAACAGAACAGAGGACTCCGAGGCTTATGTTGAGTGGCTGTAAATACTGGCAAGCAACTAGCAGCCACAATCAGCCACAACTGTTATCGACCATGGGGAATCTAATGGTGATGGTAAGAAGCTACATCTCTTGTTGTATCTGTTCATTGTGAAGGTGCAATTAGATACCGCGAAATTCTGACATTTGGACGGAATACTATTCGCCAGTTTGCGCGCAACGTGTCAAAGATGAAATGGCTGCTGCATTTGACTTCGAAGATCTTGTACACGTAAGTAGATCATCAATAATTCTCATAATCTCTCTAGTGATCCATTCCCCCTTCGATGGCCTATTTCATGAGCTGCATAATTCGTCGGTATTGCGGTTACTTTCTGTCCTTTGTCATTGGCATAGATTTGCAAAGCTCCGCATGCACACTGATGAGACGCTGCAGCTCTTGGATAAAGTCTCCAAATCCCTTGGAAGGGAGACATTCAGCACCCATACATGTACCGCCTCCTCAACCGCGAAATCATGTGTGAAGCTGAGTGTCGACAATGCTGCCAGAGACAATCACAGTCTCGTACACGTACATCGTTACAACAAACATCCAAAGGGCCATCACGTCAAGCAAATACTCTGAATCAGCGAATATACAAATTGCATGCTCGGTAATCACACATCTTCTATTAGGAGGTATAGAACCACTGATTCCCACTCAACACATTTGTTGCATGATTTCGATCGAATTTTAGTCGGGGTTTGTGATCCTATTCACTCAATCACAGGGAGAACAGGAGCACTGAGTTGGAAAAGGTTATTTCCTTCGGACCAGCCGGAAAAACTTTGTTGATTACCCATTACCAGGCATGAAGGAGTACCTCCCGCAATGGATGGATTTCTGGCATGTACGCTGGTTTGAACGGGTTCCAGAGCAAGACTTACATTACAGGGTCTTGATGCTCTAAGTTTCATCCCAATGGATGATCCTGAATCAGTTCATTTTGTGGATCCTGCAAATGTCGTCCGTGGCTGTCACCTCATACCTGCATGTAGGCATGGACGATGTAATTATGTCCATAGGTATAGTCAAAACACTCGTTTATGCGTTTTGGCTTGATTAGTGCCAAGATTCGTGGATCGCGACATGTTTGTCAGGTTCCATTGGGGTCTCGGTGTCAGGAATACATACTTCTATATTTATTTGGCTGCCATTGGAGCATCAAACACATGCACTCACATGTGATCTACACATAGATTAACTGAATGTCTCAACATTGTATGACTCAAAAATGGTCGTATCTCAGTCAGATTTTGCCCAATTGATGTAAATATGAGCCACGATTGAAGGTATAATTCTCTGCTACGTCCAATACAGCCACGGTTGAGTGCAAAAGTAACATGCCCCTGAGAAGGAGACTGGTTTCAGTTGCAACCGGTTGAAACCAATCTTGCAGCCGGGCTCAACCATTCAGGGGTTGCCACTGTTATTTGGCCGTGGTAATCGCATCAGCATTCTTCTACCAACTCAGTTTCGAATACGCATTCCAAATGGCACACTGTGCCATGCTATGCTGCAGTAAGTCCATGTGACATTTGAATTGGTAGTCAATACTGTCATATTTTCATAACTTCCCAAACTCTATCTATCATAGTATATCATATATTTTATTGTTGACCATTTTACAGACCCTAAATTCAGCAACATATTTTACTCTTTGAATCTGATGCGTACTTTGTTGACAGGTTCGCTGCTCGCTCTCGGACCAACAACTCACTGCCTCAATGAGCCAGACATGCCAATGGCACACGGAGTTGGGGCATCCTTATCGCCACACACCCCAATGAGCCACAGACCATTGCATGTGAGAACTTGAGTTTTCCTCATCAGGATGGATCTATAGGTCGCCAGTGCACTCATGACAAACAACCTCACTATATTGAACAAGCCTGGATACTCAACGAGCGGGCCATTTTTTTTGGAAGGTTCTTCTTCCGCTTTCTTCAAGGGCTATCTTCACTGTGTGAGCCATGTTTCTGAAGTAAATATACAACAGCCACAGTTCAATCTCACCAAATGAAGTAAGTGTACGAGCTAGTCCAAATGGAGCTAGGGAATATATCCAGTGAGCTACATGATCTATGCAAGTACGAGAACAAACGTACCTCAGCCATGTCCCAGTATGTGATAAATCGCTGAGGAAACAGATCGGATTGTGAATGAAGATATAAAGTGCAAGATGCGATCATGTGTTGAGTTATGTGACGCGGACGAAGACAAAATGATAACTATAATGTTCTAACAGTAAGTTGGGTCGCATCCGACCAAAACATTAACCATCAACTCTCACACTTCCAGAATAGCCAGCCAATGACCCCCAATCACTTGCCGATTATGGGCAAGGTCATTGTTGCCACCTTCAAAGACCGCAACTCCGAGTCGAGCAACAGATCATCTCCTCAGGTGTTGTACGAAATGGTCAACCAAGCACCTTCATCCTACTAACACCAATACCCAAGTGGCCTGAATGATCCTAGTTCTCTTTCGTGTGTTCGAACCGAGTGCTGAATCATCCAGCTGGGGAACTAGGAGTTGGAGAACGCTTCTTCAAATTCTTTGTCATAGCAATCACAGCGAACAGACTGGCATGACTTCGAGGATGAGGAGGGACGAGGAGGCGGGGGCGGCCTTTCAAGATATTTTTCCCCATTCATAGCAGGAACCTGACATCGATGTGTAAGAACGAGTCATCAGCAAGATTATTTACCTCTGGGCACATGTTGAGCACCATCTCTACGTGGCGGCCTTCAGAACTCTGCCATCTAGCGGGACTGATGCATTTTTGGCAAGGAGGGGAGTGATGTGAGGTTTAGGATCAGTGGCCACATTTTGACAAGGGGGAGTGGTGGTCATTCGAATTTCGAGGACGACAGGGAGCAGTGAGCATTCATGGTAGGGCAAGTAGGGTCAAGCTTCAAGCTTCAGGCGTCACAAACAATATTAATATTATATATCTCAGTTCGACAATGGTAGTTGCTAAGTATTACGGAGCAAGAGCATAATACACCTTTTTATTCCAATTGGTTCAGCCAAAACTCATTCGATACTAACCTGTTTTCGGTGAGGCGACGGCTTGCGTGTTTCCTAAAGCACGAGACCAGATGAAGAGGAAAGAAATAGATGTCTTCAATTCGTTCCCCATGAGTCCTGAATGCGCGTTTGAGAAGATAGAGACTTTCTGCGCCTGCATCTGGTGTGTGCCGAGGTAGATGAGGAGTTGGAAGACAATTCGAAGTTGAACAATGAACATGATAAGCTCACGATCAGATACACTGTCTAAGACTTACCATCCAGACAGCCTGAAGGCCAGTCGCTCTCAGCACGTGTATTAAAAACAGCGCTATTGTACAGCCTGTTCTTATATTCTTGTGAAGGAGGGGCGATGTTGATGGGATGGTTTGAGCAGGCTCGATTTTTCTGTGATCGTGATAGTTTTGGTTGGACACAGACTTCAGTCCAAGAATTTGTTGGAAGGTAGGCTGGAGTTGCACAAAGCCTGCCTTCGGCCGCCGATGCTGTTTGCGCAACGATCGAGGTACTCCCAAATTGCTAGGTGGAGGTCAGGCAAGTCGAAGATAGTAGCTGCTTCATCAATAGACATCCATTGATGAGGTGTAATTGCGAAATGAATGGCGGTAGTCCGCGGCGCAAACGTACTTCTTGGTCGTGGTGTCTGATTTGACATATCATTGATGAGCATATTGGTAATTCCAAAAATAATCAACGACCTTGCGTGTGGGAGTGTGATAGAGTATAGTGTTGACCTTGTCGTCGTCAGGTTCCTGGTCCTCGTCACCAGCAATATTGTCGTAGCTGTAATGTTCGTGGGACAGTCAAGGACAGCCACATATCTGTACAGACTGTACAGGTCTGTTTATCAGGGGGCGATCTGTAGTCTCTATCAGGTGAAAAGGTAGGTTTTAACGCATTGAAATTATCCAGGTCAGCTTGACTACAGAGGGCCTCAATATCACGGAGGGTGTGCTCAGCAGTTCGGGAATTGTGACGCTTGTCATCACACATGTCTCTGAGTCTCAGACTTGCACAAATTGCTGTCTCGTGGGGGGTAAATATCATAGTGAGCATGGACAGCAATCTTGGCTGCCTTCTTGATTTCACGATGCTATGTCCTCAAAAAGCTAGACAATAAACTTAGTATAGCTGCACTGCGACATTCATGAAATGGACCAAGATAAGGATCGACCCTTTGTGCTTGGGATAAATGTCTTTGTTGATGGACCTCCCCTCCTTTTTCCACTTTGCCAGCGTCATGTTGAGACAGTCAGTTATGAAACTGTCACTGGCGAGACGTCTGTTTCTAGGCCAAGGACAATTGATAGCAGCATATGTTTGGATTTTTCCACTTTGCATTATAAATAAAAGGCAAGCTGCGTAGAGTCGGTGTACCGGTCCTTCGAGTGCTATTTACTGCGAGGGTTCGAGTCAGCCTCCTTATCATTACTGTCTGTGGTCGTCATCAGTATTAGTTGGGTCATTAGTTGGTTGATCCTGATCAACCTGCCAGCAGTGCTGTAAAGCATCCAAGGCCAATATGAGTTGGAGTGCGATTGAGGTTCAAGTCGGTCCTTGTACTTACCACCAACTCATCACCTCCAACATCCGAGTCCAACCCAAGGTCCCCAAGGTCGTCGTCATCCCTACCAATCTTCATTTGCTTTGGCACTCTCTCTTCATCCTCATTCTTGTCTTCATCTTTGTCCTCATCACGCTTGCCCAGCTTGTGTGTGCACACTTGAGTTCATCCCAGCGGTCCCAACCCATAAGGCCAGCCCTTGAAGTGGTCACTGACTCATCGTTGAAGACATTATGGTTCTTCTTCCGAATCAGACGTGACATGAAGCTGGCGGCAAGCTTTATCACAATTTAATATGAACTTTGCACACCCCTCCACAATGATCCTCTCGCCATTGGATAGAGTATTTGGCCGCAGGGCGACTGCTACTGACGGTTAGAATGAGGGTACCGTGTATACCAAATTGAGTACTAACGGGTGAAATGACTCAGTATGGTTACCAGTACTGCTGTTACTCGAATGCAACCTGTCCTTTCCTTCCTCACACTCATGGATATAGTGTGGAAGGAGAGCTGAGCACTTGAGGTATGAGGAATCCCTGTCATGCCCTCCTTGCACTTGTGGATATGCCGTGGAACGAACAGTCACATGAGGGTGGCAGTACTGGTAAGTGTAAAGAGTTATTTCAAGAGTTATTTCGATTGGTTTGTTTGCTGATCCCTCGTTCATAGAGCTACGAGCGCAAGGTTGACAGCTCCCGTCGGATTGAGCATCAATTGCTTTCTACCATTCCAATCCCTCAAGTGACTGTTCGTTCCACGGCATATCCACAAGTGCAAGTGCCATCCTTGAAGGCGGATGCTATCAGTGTGTTTGGCATGTGACCGTGTGAACAAGTGAGTGGAAGATGTCGAGGAGGTATATCATGTGTGCTGGCACTGAATGGTGATGGAAGCAGAAGGATAACGAAAGCGCTAGACCAGTTGATACCAATGTAGCCTGAGCTGCCATGTGAGGGGGCTTAAGGTTTGCGGTCTTTCAATTCTGTACATCACCACTCGGATGTTCCTGAAGCCCTCTCACACACTCGAAGCATTGGTTTGGAAGGAGCCTGGTAAGTATGGGACATGCTTAGGCGACAAAGACAGGTGTATGTTGACAGGTGTACTGCAGCAGTAAAGATTGGGTGGAAACGACTCAGAGATAAGTTGGTAGTTCAAGAAAACAGATCATAAGACTAGATGGAAATAACGCGTAGTATAATATATACATATATTGAACGAAATCAACACAAAATGGTACAGTAACCTCGAGTGTAAGTAATACGGCAGCAGAATAGAGGCCGACCATGAGTACTGAGTAGTGCATGAATCGTTCCAATATCAAGATCCTTCCTGTCAATTGTGTTCTGCGACCATTGGGATTTGAAGCAATGTAGCTCAATGACCTTCTCATGTAATCTACTAAAAGTCTTTCCACACAGGACACATTATGTTGTGCACGAATGCTGTTCAGCACTAGGCACGCTTCCTTGTCTTCTACATCACCAGCATGCTGTTTGCATGAGCTTTTTTTCAGCCTACTGGTAGCACAGTCTGTGACTTATAGCGGAATCTCCAAAGTACGTTGCATAGACCCTCTTCGATAAATTTTCATTTTGACATGTCCATGGAACTACGTGTTGATATTTGTGCTGGAATGTTGAAGGACATGGTCCTAGTGGACTCTGGTGCATTGCTAAAATTGTTGTTTGTTTGTTCATTTGCAAAGAAAGGAGATTTCATTTCCATGCCTCACTGTCCTTCTTGTGGCAAGGGTGGGTTTGCAGACCATGAATCTGTGGCAAGACATATGAGCCAACCATGGTCAGGTTGTCATCAAACAAACTTGCCGAACTTGTGGTTATAGTTACAAAAGCGGATCCTCAAGATGTCGAGACATATTTCTGAGAAGCACAGAAGATCCATCTGAATGGTGTTGACCAACCCTAGAATCTTCTGTAACTTTCGCTTATCCTGTCCCAGTTGGTTTCTCACCGCCAAATTACTCCACCACATTCACAAGCATTTTGGCAATCATGACCTCAAGTGGAGCATCAACGCATTGGGCCCTGCCAAAATAGATTTCAGATTTTCTGTGCTCCATCCCTTTACAGGGTTCTCTCGTTTCAAAGAAGGCATTTTGTCACTCAAACAGGTCACAGGCCATACATACCATGACATGCAATACTTCATTATTGCAGTTATTGCTGGCTCTACACCTCGCGATGTGGTCATTGCAATCAGAGCACTTATGGATTTCTGATACTGCATGCAGGTGTATGACATCTCAGACAATGCTTGCTCTTATCACGTCTGCCTTGCAGGAGTTTCATACACACAAGGATGCTATCATTGATGCCGGCCTATGTCAGGGAAAAAAAGGTGGGAGATGCATCGACAATTGGCATACTATTCCCAAATTGGAATTAATGCAAAGCATCGCACCAAGCATACCCAGATCCACTGGTCCACTGACCTTACTGAGCACGTATATATTGAGCAGATTAAGGACCCTGCACATGGAAGCAATAACAAAAATTATGATCCTCAAATTTGCCGGCAGCTCGACCATTTGGAGAAGTGCAGAAACTTTGATCTCGCTTTATTTCTGAAAACTCACACCTCTTGTACTGATACTCTGGATGAAGGGAACAAAGATGCTGGTCATCCTGATGACAACAGAATTGCAGAACTATATAAACCCCGGACAGTGTCCTCCATACAACCAACCGATTATTTTGCCTGTGTGTTGGCATTGGAGTCGTCAAAAGAGGAACATGTGCCTTTGCTGCATTGTAGCTTTTCCGTCGGCAGGGTAGCCTTCAACCTTGGTTATGACCTCTCAATATGTTCTATCTCCATCACTGCTTCCACCGAGCAGTTCGGACTTCCGGATCTATAAGTGGCTCTTGCCGATTTCTACTCCCATGAGCGAGCTACAGGAGTTCATGTCATGTGTCCAATCGGCGGTATCCGAAGAGTATCAAATTTTTCTCTCCCATTCGAGGACCTTCAAGTTTGGTTCAAACTTCGCCTGTAAATGACCAAGTTCCACTGTCCAACGACAATGCAAGATGAGCAAGACGCTGCACACAACAGCAACTCGTCTCCCTTTCCCTCCAACGATGAGCTAGGGCATAGGGGTATGGTGGGTAAACCATGTGAGTTGTGGGTATGGGTATGTGGTGGGTGTAGGTGTAGGTCAGTATTAGTGATACCCATACCCATACCCAAATAGTAGCACCTGATATCAGGAGAGGCCAGCAATTATGAGATAATACCCACAATGAGATAGTGAATCTCACCTAGTCCAATCAATTTCTTCCAATTCCAGTCCAGCCACATCAATGCCCTATAAAACTTGTACATGGAAACATTCAACTCAAATGATAAGAGTTGGAATTGTTCGAGAACTGCAACTTCTAGAAATATTTGGACTGGACTGGGTCTCATTGTCAGGGTCTGTGTCACTCTGTCAAACTCCGTGTCACACTGTCACAACCCTGTCACATTCTATCAGACTCTGTGTCACACTGTCACCAGTTTGTCAAATGGACATCTGTTATCCTGGCCCAGGGAAGCTGTCTAGTTCTGGCCAGATCTGTCCAAGTGATGGCTGGTTTGCTGATTTGAAATGATACCATAGTGCATAGCTTGTCAGAACTTGCATGGAACCAGCATTTGTACAGCAACTGGCAGCATGGCTTCTTGGCAAGCTTGCATCCACAAAAGTCCAATGCAACAGCATGAACACCATTGAATGAATGACAATAAAGTCATCTTGAACAGAAGAGCCGATAACATTTTTCACCACAAGGATGTGTCCAAGCTGAACTTATAGGCATTGGCAATATCTTTCAACCTTCGATGGCAGTGCTCAAAGTAGGTGCCGTTCCATTCCTGCATTTTAAAATTTTGTTGAGGTATTCTTGACGTTCTTCTTGTGCCCAGACCAAGAGTGGGTAGTCCTGCACCCAAACACACCACAGATGAGCTCTCTGTGGTGCACAAGGTATATACTTACCAAAGTGTACTGTTTTCTTCTCAAATCATCAAAGAGCAGGTCAGGATCAACTTGAGGTGGAAGAGTATCAATGGGAGCAAGATAGACATCATCGAAACTCTGTGCTGGTGCAGAGAATGTTGATACCAATTCTTTTACTAGTGGTACATCTTTGATTTTAACAGCATGACTTGGATTTCTATGCAGTTTAGTGTACAGCACAAGTGATGAGTGACTCTTTTGCCCATGCACTTTGAATCCCTTGATGGATTTAAAATGGATACTATCACTACCAGTGTAAGAGGCTCCTGATGCCTGACACAATGCTGCCGAGTCATTGATATTGAACTTTGTGTATAGAAGTGACTGAGGAATTATTGAAGAAGCTAGGCACTGATGGGAAATCCAATTCAGTTATGAGTGTAGCAAATACTTCTATCTCTCCAAGTATACTCGTGTATCTCTAATCCAATATGTCTGGATGTAAGTCTTGAGTCATGTGTAGGAGAGCTTGTAATACTCATAGGAACTTAGGAGTAGGCTCCTACTAGTCTGCATAGTAGGAACATCTCTACACAATAGTATCTTAAGAAGCGCCCTGTGGAGCACAGCAAGCACCTATGTAGGTATCTCTATGATAGGTACAGACATCTCACAAGTCTCATGTGATGATGAGCACTTGTGGTAAATGGTAGGCTTGTGTACTATACATGACTAATCCTGATAGAGCTTAGCCTATGGCATATAGAGCTCTAGAGTGATGTCACATGCATGACTCAACTCGAGGATACTGCTATGATGATTATTCAACCCTAGAGATAGTCTTTGACATGACTATACTCTCAATAGCATATATGAGATATTGCATGGCTGCTAATCTTGATAGGAATGATAGTAGGTCAAGTACTACATTTCCAACAATTAAGCCCTGCATACTGGTAATTGTGTCTAGTCACTAGCGTGACTACTACTTACTCTAGACTTGTTGATCTTCCTCAGTGAGCATTATGGCAGCAAAGTGTTGCAACAAAGTACTTACTGAATTGCTAAGCATGACTTAGGTCAGAACTCATATGCAGGAAGCTCAGGAGAATCATGATGATTTAATAATATAATTCATTCAGCACAACATACTGAAGTCGTTGTTGTTCCTCTGACAATGCAATCCCATGAAGTTCAAGTTGGTGCATTGTCGAATCACCTCATCATCTCATTCACCATCATTACATAAAGTGTTGCAACAAAGTACTTACTGACTAGCATGACTCACTGAGGTCAGACTCATATGCGGGAAGCTCTAGAGAATCATGTAAGTAATGATTAATATAATTCATTCAGCACAATGTAATGAACTTTTCGTTGTTCCTCTGACAACACAATTCTTGTCAAATTGCCTTGTCGTCCCATTCACTATCATTTTCAAACCATGACAATCGTTCAAGTGTGCTGGATGATTCTATTTTGTCATATCCGGAGCCCATCATTGCTCACAGTGAGTTTTAAGCCTGATGTACAATGGTATCATCTGTTCAATGCACTTTGTGTGCTGGCAGCTGGTCTCAGCAACATTTGGTGTGCCAATATTGAATTCACTTCATTATGCTAACATGCTTGTTGCTGCAATTCATCTGCACATGTCTAGCATACTCTGGGATGCATCTAGGATGCCATCTGATGCAGGTAATTCCTTCATATGCTTTCTGGTTCCACTTGATGAGCTCATTGTGGTTACTGGCGCTAGCTTAACACTAGTGTTTCAAAGTCCAGTTGCAGACTGGTAGCGCAACTGGCAACTGGACTGGACCACAACTGATCGCAACTGGACTGGTCATACTTGACGCAACCAGTCTTTGACCAGTCCAGTTGCAGTTGCCTGGCCCGGTAGAAATTTCAGCAAATGGTAAAGACTGGTTAGGACTGGTTGCAACCAGTGTACAGCCACCCCCTATCTACTACACTATTTTTGGTAATTTATGGTGATTTTTCCACATTTTTTGGTATTTTTCTGGAATTATTTGAGTCATATATGAATATGTAGGTCAATATTCATTTCTATATGATGATATAGACTCAATATATACCATTTATGACATAATTCACTCCCATACTAATATATTCATGCCATATTTCATGACTGACAAGCAATCTGAACACTACGGATTGACATGGACACATGCCAGAATGATGTTCTACCCGTAATTGACCATATCTTGGTGGGTCGTTTCACACGCTGATTCTATGGAAAATTAGCTAATGGTCCACTCTACACTCAGTACAGCCACTTTGAGGCCCGATTCAGACATTCCGCCCCTATACGTACTGTTCTTTGCAAAAACCAGTCAAAACTGGTCCTAAAATTAATAGGACCACTTAGGACCAGTCCTAAACAGTTCGGTTGCGGTCCAGGGACATGCGCAATGTTTTTAAGACCGGTTTTGCCAAAGTCCAGTTGCATCATTTTTAGCAAAAAAACTGGACTGAACTGGACTTTTAAACACTACTCAACACACTATCCTTTTGCCATGCAATATAGATGTTACTATACTGATCCACCATGAAGTTAGTGAATACAATGTGTTTGCTTTCATTCACCTGCCGGCTGACCAAAGTGAAGGTCCATATCTCGTTACATGTAGACTACAGCAGGGGTAACCCCTGGGTACCGAGGCCCATACCCCTACCCCTACCCCTCGAGGGTATGTACCCTTCAGGAGGTTCAAGGGTACACTCATGGGGTACCCTTGGGTATACCCCCCTCAACTACAAAACACTTATGTGTTCAAATATGATTGTTAGACCATTATAGTGATGACAAGTCTGACATGAGGTCACCAGAGTGGGACTTTTAATAGCCCCTGAGTACCCCTCATACCCTTGAAGGGTACAAATTTTTTGAGAACTGTACCCCTACCCCTACCGAAGCAGTACCCTCACCCTGACCCCTGGGGGTTACCCATACCCCTGCTCCTGCCTAGTTACATGCGGAATATTATTGGGCATCATCGCCCAATGGTAATTTTTATTGCACAATTCTGACACATAGATCTTACTGTATTTCAAGATACATGCTGCTCCCGGGCCTGTCATTCTTCATGTCAAGGGTGCTGTCTTTGTAAAAGTTTGCTTAATGGAGAAGGCATTCGAGCTCTTACTGGATGGCATTGATGACAATGCCATTCTATATCTCAAGTAATATACATTACAAAATGTAAAGTGTTGTATGTTATAAAGTTTTGTAAATTGTGATTTGTGAACCATCATCCCACCTGCATAAATCATAAATTTCTTGTACCAATCTTGCAAGAAATATTACCTGAATCAGCAATCACCATATGTTGGGCCTTTCAATTCATCTTAAGATGTGTTACATGATGGTATGAACAGCCTGAGTTCATGATTTAATTCAGTTATCAGAGGAACACACTGATCTGAGATCACCAGTGTAATCCACACAATCACCACTGACTCAGAGGCCAGTCCAACCCAACCTGAGCCAAATCTATACCTCGGTAAGAACACAAACTCAAATCTATTCTTGAATATGTCTGGATTCAACTTGATAAGTGAAGGACAGACTGCCAGTCATCAAGACAATCCTGCTACTTGTAAACACTCAAGCTGAAGTGTGGTTGTGTAAAATAGTTTAATTATTCATATTTATCACATCTTCAAGTTGTGAGGCCAAGATACAAGGTGTATATTCATTCAAAACACTGACTCAGAGTCTAGCACACTAATCTCCTATACATACGTGTCAACTGTGGTTTTTCTGGCTTGACCTGGGCCACCAACGAGACAGTAAAAATAGTATCCAATTCATTACTACTCATTAGGTTGTATTTATCACATCTTACTAGTGCAAGGCCTAGATACTAGGTGTATATTTGTTCGAGACACTGAGTCCACACTAAATCTCTCATGCACCACTGGCAACTTTTTACATTACTGATTCTCAGTTAGTGCTTACTACTAGCTACTTCAACTGCTTTTCTCACACACACCGTGTATGGGACTAGTGTTTTAATAGGACTGGACTTTCAAACACTAAGTGTTGACAACATTTGTTAGTTTCTATTACTGGTATCATTTTGTCTTGTCACTGCAGCAACTGATTGAATTTGTAGATCTTTCAAAGTCAATCTGGCTCAGGTTGTCATGTTGAAGCATCTGCAAAATGGTAAGTGTTGAATGACAGGACCAAATCATTGACAATGTTTGAAATTTTCTATCACTGGTCTCATTTTAATTCATCACTGCAGCTGACTTTGTACTAGATCTGACCTGGCTCAGGTCGAAGCATCCATAAAATAGTAAATGCAGGACAATACATACTGTCACATAACATGCCACAATTTGCATGCAGTGTTTGTTGATCGAGATTTTAGGCTTTTAAAATCGCTCTCGAGGGCATGGTGACGTGTCTAACCGTCTAACCCCCACTTCACTGGCCTTCATGCATTTAAGTCTACTATCATTAAAATCACATTTCTCAATGGCACCTCCTGGCAGGATGACTGTTGAACAGAAAGAATTCCTTGAAGAAGACCTGAAGGAATACATCAGAATTGGCAGCAAAAAGTATAGGAAACCTCGACCACATTGTATCAAAAATGGGTGCAGTGCTGGCCTGAATGCTCAACTGCTCTCCTGGGGGTTCCTGCTGATTGAGCTCTGACTGATGCAAGCCACAGTCCTTGCCAATGCCTGGTTGACACATCAAAAGGTAAGTATGAGTTTTTCATCGCCATTATAAAGTTCACTGACATCATATCTAACAAATTCAGCAATGGATGCATTGGCATGCTGGTGCAGGCAATACCCGGGCTGTGAATAGTAGGATGGCACGCTTGATCAATGATCTGATGAAGCCCAAGACATGCACGAAGAAGGTTTGGGAAATATATGCCAAGAATCACTATGCTACACACATCAAGGGATTGGTACCTGCCAGATCCAGCATAATCATGGTGTGCCAAAGCATTGAACAGGCACTGAAGAATGAGCCACAAGAACTTATTGATGTGCTCAAGCTGGAGCAAGCACGGCAATGCACATTGCTTAGAAAAGGTGACTCAGACAACATTGATGTTGAGGTGGATCCACTGCTTATTCAAAGGTCAATATGTCAGTCATCAAACTTCATGTCAGTAATCAAGACTGACCAGCGGATGCAGCATATTACCAGGAACATTTAAGAAGTCAGACCAATACTCCACCATGTACTTGAGCACCTAGCGAAGAAGACCAGTTGGTCCTTCAGTGTTATCATGGATGGACCTGATCTGATTTTGCTGGAAGACGGCAATTACATCACTAGGTCTGTATTGTCTGTCATGGTCATCTGTGACTTACTGACTACATACCCGTGACAGTCTCCACATTGGGACCAACAATGTGGGACGAGACTTCTCAGATGCATACAACAAGTATGATACCAACTTCATTGAAGCATATGGAGAATTCCTGAATAGTGTGTATGGAAGTAAGCATTAAGTTTTTCAGGCATGAGTGTATACTAACTATTAGGATAGCCTCAGGCATACATTTGTTTAATGGCAGTGAATCACATCTGCCAGAGGCATCTGTGATGCAGACTGAAGGAGACATTGAGGACACTGGGGGTGTCAACTGTGTCATCACAAATGGCCAGGGTGCAAGCAGCGACAAACCGATGATACACCAGACAAGTTGTACCTAGCAATAGTGTTAAAAAGTCTGGTCCTAAGACCAGTGAAAAACCGGTTTTTAACCAAACTAAACCGATCAAGACTGGTCCTGATTGATCCAGTCTTTCCTAGTTTTGATTTACATCAATTTTGGCTTTTTATTTTGAGAAAATCAAAAGACTGACAGGACTGGTCTTTTGGGTGGACCGATGCTAGCCCCTATTAGGTAGTATATTGACCAATTATCCTGATTTTCCCACATTTTTAGGATTTTATTTGAGATAGTTATGATAATTTCTCAAAATACCTTCTTCAAAATGACATATCACTTGAGATCGGCCATATCTTGGCTGCATATGGGTGGATTTACATCTAGCAGATATTAAAGCCATGTGGCGCGGCTTACCTTCATTACAGCCACCCCTAAGCACCTATCTCACGCTATTCTATTCTCAGAAATAGGTTTTCTAAGTAGATATACTCGAGAATAACATGCAATCTTAAGTTGATCATATCTCAACAGCCCCTGAACCGATTTAGATGAACAAAATATGGGCAGGAAGCCAAGAATCCGTAGTATTTTTCACACCCATGAAAACTGGTTAAAGACTGTAACCGAACTGGCAAGACCGAAAAAGACCAATTTTTTGGTCTTAGTCCAGTTTTTGTCTATATCAGGAAATTCCCAGGACCAATTTCGGTCTGGTCTTTTCCAAAATAGGCAAAAGACCACACCAGACTGGAATTTTTTTTTTTTTTTTAAAATCCATTTTTGTCCTCTGAGGGCAAAGCCCTATGTGGGACGGCCTAGACTAGGTAAATACATGTATCTACCTTTTCTGGTTGTTGACCAGGCAAAAGAAACACTGATGTGTGCTATGGATAGACATGTATCCAGACTGCCAGTGGTCCAGGACCCGGATAGAGTGGGATCAAGGATGGGTAAAAGCAAGGTCAGTAGAAAACGTTGCCCTGAAGGGACCCACAGTGTGGTACACATAAAATTGACCGAATGAGTACCTATCTGCTCTCAACAGAGGTAAATTGAGAAGAAAGAAAATAACAAGAAGATAAATGGGGGGAGAAAGAGCCCAAAGGGCCACTAAATATGAGTCTTATTGTAGGGATCGATGTCTGTATGCCAGGGCATGATGTCATCCTTCAAAACAATGCTAATCATTACCAGAGGACCCTCTCCATATTCGGCAATGTGCAGGTCCCCATTCGAGTCAATGCCAATGTAGAGAGGGGCTTTTCAGCCGATATGATTTGCATGAGTTGAGGAACATCATCAGGCATGTAACTGGTAAAGATAGGTGTCATGTCAGAGTCTATGGTGTGGAGAAATGTGGGACACCGTGGGTTGTCCAACATGTGTTGTAACCATGCATGGTCAGAGTGGGCAGTGCGACTTGCAACAGATGGAATAGAAGAGGGGGGAGAGGGTGGAGGAGGTGGATGAGATTCCGGTAGCACCATGGCAACAGTCCAGAGAGAGGAGAAATTGGAGGAGGACGCCTCACATGATGTGAGAGTAGTGATTTGTGCCCACAGGTTGGCAACTTCCACCTGCATTGCCTGACATTCCTTCAGAGACACCTGTCGTACAAGAGTGGCAGAGACAGTACCAGGTGGCACCGGTGTGGGAGTGGGAGTGGTCTTAGGGGGGGTGGAAGCAAGCTGAGTCCAAAAGTGGACCAGTATATTGTTTTGGTACAGGTGCATCAACTCCGGATAGACTTTGCCAGAGGTAGGGTCAAGGGCAGAGGGTGAGAGGTGGGCCTTGAAAGAATGGAAAGCCACAACAATCCAGAGGATTACCTTGGCACTACCCTTGGGGCAGGAGATGGGAATGATGGGGATGGTGAGGACCTTCCCTTGATTGGGCCCTGCTCTGATCATCCAAGACCAGGTTGGGGGGTGGGAACACAAGAAGCGCCGTACAAAGGGGGAGACGACAGGCAGAGTGTAGTGAAGACTAAAAACACCCTTGGGGAAGGTATGAAACCTCCTACCTGACTTAGAGAGCCGGATTACGCATGCAGTGTCTAGAAAGCATCAATGAGCTGGGGGAGAGAGAACTTTCCCATGGGGGGATGGTAGTGGTATCAGATCAAGAGACATTAGACTGGACTTTAAAACACTAATTGTAATGTGAGGTGGCAAGACCAGGATGGGAATACAATGCAATGAGAGCAGTGAGGGAAACCTAGGAGCAACACTTGGGAGAGGACACCATTGCAATGCAAGACAGTAAAACGTTGATGGTGGCATTGCAATGGGATCAGGAAGGGTGCATTGCAATGCATGGACGACACTCTGGTTTGCAAGGGATCAACAGGAGAGTGGCATTGCAACTTGAACAGAATGATCAGATCATATTGCAATATGAGCAAGTCTTATTAGGCCTGTGCATGAATTAGGCCTGTGCATGATGGTAGTGAACTTTGCAATAGGTACATCACTACAATGAGAGTTAATTGATGCAAAAATACTTCACTATGGCCTGCTCCTTGTTGAACTGGAAGATGCCACCATTCTTCAAGACCCACTCACCCACGACTCTCACTATATCCTGGTCCAATGCAATCATTTATCACCCTCCATTGATTTGATAACCTCCTGCAAGCACCACCTGGCGCTTCACTGAAGATCACGTCACTAGAGTATCAAAATCAGGTTCTTTATCACAATGACCACTGGGACACAACAAACATACTGCATATTCTCAGGATTCAATCTGCTTCCACTAGCTTATTGTGGTCTCCAAATCAGAGTTCTTGCTCCAGATGCAAGTCTATCATCAGAGTCATCCCCAGGACTGAGGAGGAGGAGACTATTGAAGGGGTATTCTTACCCAAAGCCGGTACCAAGGAAGAGCATAGTACTGCTCACTGGTTGAATCAGGTCATAGAGGCCTTAATGGCCCTTAACCCTAGTCAAAGTCTGGCACTGCAGGCAGTCATTTGGTGGCAAAATGATTTTGGTCATCAGAGACATTATGCAAGCCCATCCAAGGCAATCTGATGACATTGAAGCCTGACCTGATTCTGCAGGAGAAACACTCAGCAATCGGACCTCAGCAAGACTTCTCATGGGACAGGGTCATCTCTTTCCTAGAGCTTACATCAAGCCCTTACTGAGACTCTACTTGGGTGAGAGATTTGTACAATGCCATTATGTACAAAGTATATACACTCTTTGCATCGCAACCTGGTTGACAGTTTCTCTTCACACTGTCAATTGCAAAGCAAGAATTTCGTGTCCACATGTTCAATCGTGCCAGAGTTGTTCATTCTGGCAGCTATGACATCCACTGATTCCTCCAAAATGTGCTCTGCATGCTTTCCTTGCTCACATTTGGTGACTCTGAACAGATTGGATATGACATTACTTTGTCATATTCTACCTCCACTCCTCGCATCTTATCGAATCCAAAAGTCAATCCTAGCATAATCACAGTGAGAGATGACACCTATACTAACTATCATTCACAAAATTTTCTATGGATTTTTGATCTGCGGCCGGGCTACATTATGTTGGCAGGTCAAGCACAACAATTGGAATACATGGTCAAGGATACATGGACCCGCAAAGGCTGGGATTTCTGTGAGAAAAACATACTCAAGAAAATCAAGAATGTCAAGGGTGTTCCTAGCCTTGTTGATGCATGGACTATTGAGATCCAAGGCATGTAGGATCAGATGAGGACTTGCCGCTCGTCTTTCCTATCTTCTAACAATGAAAATTGAGTCTACTGTTGGCTTGTCATGCAACTAGTCACCAGTGCATCAGGGAAAACCAGTGGTGGCAAATTGTACATAATTGTTACTATTTTAAACAAATACTAACATATTATTTGCATTTTCTGGAAATGTTACATTTTCAACAATTTGTCAAGATTTCCTGGTCCTCCTGTAGAATCTGAATAATTTTTGATAATATATACACAAAATGGATATATTGGTATGTAATTTCAACCTAAATCACATACATTATTTTGTCATTGCTAATAAAAATCCATTATTTACAATGAAATTATCCACATTTACACATTTAATAGATAGTCTATTATCAAAATGGCTGTTGAATTACTGCACTCTTACAATATTGTTATGGATGACTATATTGGATTACTGCAGTCTCATAATATTATTATACATGACTATATACATTCTACTAGTACATGATGAACTTAGACTTACCATGAGCTAGCATCTACAATGACAATACAAGACAGACAGAATCAGTGACAAGTCAAACATACATTCAGATACATTCGGTGACCATAACCCCTCAATAGTATCTATCTATAAAAAATAACTTTGTATGACATAAGTCACATTGGCACTGAATTACACTTAGTGTGATGAGTAATGAGAGTGGTAAGTGATGAGTGGTGTGTGGTGTGGTGTGTGGATGAAGAGAGATGGTTGTGGTTGAGGAAACAGAGAGTGTGGGAATTAAAATTGAAGAGTGCTGGGTTTAAATACCTGGTGGCTGCTGACTTACAAATTCTCCTAAGTCTTTTGCTACACATGACCAGGCACACTAACCAGACACTAACCAAATACAACCAAGCACACTAATCAGGCATAACCAAGCATTGACCAGATATTAACCAAGGAATTGGTCTGCAACATTGTACTGTGGGAATTCTGTGCTTGGTGGCTGTACCAGAGGTAGTGCAGATGACTACATTTCATATGAATCTCGGATCATGTAATTTGGTGCAGAAGTGACCAAGATATAACCATTTTCGTGTCAGATGTCATTTTCGATGAAATTGTCATTGAGCATTTGTGCTTATCGCATCCAAAGGAGTCAGATCTATGGTTCAACACAACTGAACAATATGTAGGGGGGATGGTCGGCTTCCATCTGAGCCACAGATTGCACAGATTGCACATTCTTCCGGTGAGATATAGCCATTTTTGAGATTTATAATGATAAAACATAGATTACCTTCTGTGAAGTCAAAAAGGGGTGGGAAAAATCAGAGAAAATCAGTCATGGAAGCCAATCATGGGAATATTTTTTTAGTCTGGGTTAGGAGGCGAATATTGATCAGTCCAGATTAGGAGGCAAAGAAATGGTTAGTCTGGGTTAGGAGGCAAAAGAATGTTAGTCTGGGTTAGGAATATTGGCAAAGTTACGTGTTAGTCCATTCCAAAATGTAGTTATTTTAGTGGAAAATATCACAATTAGTCAGAAATAGTTGATAATCCTTATGATCTGAGGGTACCATTGGACCTTCAGTATGTAGTTGTGTTTTTCTTCATCAAGTATTTGTAGTAATTTTCAATAAATGTTACAAATATTGAACAAATTTCAGTTATATTATCTTGGAAGTCTTAGAATGGAACACTAATAATAGATAATCTGTACAATTAGTTGAAAATATGACATTTAGTCAGAAATAGTTGATATTATATGCAATTATCCACATAGGGTATTCCTTAATGGTGCATTCCCCTGAATGATTTCACATCCATCAAAGAACTTCTCAGCATTCTGATCAATATCCTTGATGGTATGTCCAGTTGTACAGTTTCCCTGCCCCCCTTCTAAGATCCTTTCAGTCCATGAGACACTTGTCAATAAATTTCACATTCTCCACCATGATGTTAGCTTGAACAACAGCATGATGTATAATTCCAATGCTCTTGCAAATGATGGTGGGTCTATAGCTACTAGTGGGGTAAGTTCTGCAAATGATAAGACTTAGCAGAATTTGTGTTGTGTTGCTGACATAATCATAAAATTTCAATGTCGGCAGCCATCAGGTATTTAAACCCAGCACTCTTTAATTTTAATTCTCACACTCTTTCTTCTCTCAACCACTATCATCCCTCTTCACCACCACAATACTTCAACACCACACCACACACACCACACACCACTCATCACCTACCACTTATCACAAAGTAAGTGTGACTCAGTGTCATGTAACTAATATCCAAATAACTTTTTTCGCTTTGTTATTATAGACATTATTAATGGTTATGGTCACCGAGCGTGTTTCAATATATATTTGACATGTCACTAACTTAGTCTTTCTTATGTTATGGGTAGATATCAGATGATGGTGAGTCTATGGTCATTATATATCAGTAGTATTATCTAGTAGTACAAAATGTAAATAGCATAGTCATCAATGAATTCTATGAGCGGCAATATTTGGATTGAACTGGGTCTCACTGTCAGACTCTATGTACTGTCACAACTCTGTCACATTCTGTCAGACTCTGTCATCACACTGTCACAAGTTTGTCAAAGTCTATCACAGTCTAGGGGTTACTGTCTGAAGGCAACCTCTATCCAAAAAGGACTATGGCACCTCAACAAGGGAACAAGGACTAAGTTAGAGAGGGGAATGTGTAGGTTAGAGGGAATCCAACCAGAACAAGACTGGCTTGTTCGGTTGCTACATTCAAGTATTTATACTACTGACATGTGTGCACAGACCAGCTTAGGACCAGTAGCAGTGCTAATCTAATAAGGTAAGAGCTTACCAAGATAAGTCATGTGACCAATGGCTGTGCAGGTCATATGACTTGAGAAAGTGAAAAGTGACAGACAAAGATAAAATCTTATGTAAGTGGTCATGTGATGCTGACTAAGCAGGTCATGTGACCTTGAAGAGTAGAAAATGAAGAGGTTTGTAACATTACCCCCTACTAGGCTTGAGATTCTAGATCAAGCAGAGATAGAACCAGAATTGAAATTATTAATAGGAGTTGAAACAAGACTGTCAAACAGGGCACGATTCATTTTCAGGCATCTAGAGGCCAAGGGTTTTCGGCAGTGGAAGTCATTTATAGCTGACTAGGCTGTCTTCAATCCAGAGCCAGGTTCCAAGTTCTGTTGCTCTCATCATATCCTTTCCAATGTACCAAGTATTGGAATCCATGACCAATAGGGTGAGAATCGATGACAATGTAATCAACTTCAAACTCTTCAGTGCCTTTTGACAAGCACCAGTCCGGGGTGGACAACCAGTTGTCCCGGTAAGGGTTCAATATAGGGTTTGACTCAAGAGACATTGACGATATGTTGAGCTTTGATGGATTTGGGGAAGAGTAATCGCACACTATTGGTGTAAACTTCAATGATTTGGTAAGGACTGATCCAGTGCTCCATTAATTTACGTAATGGGCACTCATCAAGAGTGAGGTGTTCAGTGCAAAGCCAAACAAGATCTCTGATTTTGTACTCTGGAGCAGTGGATCGATATTTGTCTGCCTGCAGTTTCATTTGTTTGCAGGTTCGCTGAAGTGCATCTTTAGCCTTTTCGAGATTGGCTTTCATGTCATCAGCAAACTCTTTAGTGGGTGGAGCTTTTACAGATGTCGGTTCAAAACCAAGACGAGGGGTGAATGTTTTAGTCAACTGGAAAGGGGTAAAGCTGGTTGGGGACAAGCAAGTGTTATTGAAATTAAACTGAGTGATGGCAAGCCATTCAACCCATTTATCTTGTTTCTGCAGTGAAAAGACGGAGGTATTGATTAAGTTCGCGATTGACGTGCTTTGTTTGTCCATTGGTTTGGGGATGATGATGTGCCGTGGACATCTTCTTTTCTATTTTTAGCAATTTGAGCAGATCTACCATCATCTGACTGGCAAATTGGGGTCCACAATCAGAAATGGTACAATGAGTTCCAAGGGTTTTAGGGGTATGCATTGGGCTTTGGCCCATTCAGTATCTATGAAAACTCCATTTGCTTCGCTATCTAAAAGGGCTGCTACTTTGATGTTTTTGTTTTTTATAACTATATCTATTTTTAATACTAGTTCTCTAAGTGGGCGCATTATGCAGACTTTTTGCTCAGTTGGGATCTGAGGAGGGAAACTATTTTTATTTTCTTTGTAAGCCAAATTAAGCCTCCCTTCCCCGGGAGCATGCTCTTGCAAGATCATGGCTTCGGTTGAGAAACATCACTATCTAATACGTTAAAACAATTGAAAGAAGAAAGAGAAGGAGAAACAGAATTTGTACTAGCACTATCTAGGCATTGAGTACGAGAGTTCATCAGTAAACTATTTTTTTTTGTTTTATAGGAGGGGGAGATGCCATACCTGATATGGTCTCCCTTACTCTTTTCCCTGAGTCACATCGAGATCTCGGAAATAAGCCTGAGCAGCTTCCAAGTCCATTCCTCAGGCTTGTATCACCTTAACCCAATTAGGCGATTGTAGGGTTTGTTGGTTTGGTAATGCAGTTCCTTCTGCGGCTGTCACGTTCTTGGACTTGAATTTTGGACATTCCTTTATATGTCCTCCTCTAGAAAATCCACAGTCTTTACATCTCGTCGACGGTTTCTTACATTCCTTTGCATGATGCCCATCTCCTTCACAGTTGTAACATCCCAGAGACATTTTTTCGAACGTCGGTAGTAGTCACAGTTGCATCGATATCCATAGCATTGGGATCTTGGCGTTGGAAGGAGGATGATCGGGTTTTGAAGGCCTCAATCGCATTAGCATACTTCTGATGTACAGTGGTAATTGGAGGAGAGGAAACTGAGTTTGAACTCTTCTCCGGTGAGGGTCAATTTGAGGTGATAACCTTCTTCTTGGTTTGACAAGTGGTAAAAGAGGTAGGTGAGGACAGTAAAGCAATAGAGAAACGTAAATGTTCCAATGAGGAGTGTGAGGGTAATGCTCATATAACGAGGAGGATCTCACAGGGAGTCACGTCACTCAGATCTAAAAGAAACAACTTCTTCAGCAAGGATTGTGTCATGAGCACGACTTTCTGATGGAGGGAACCGGAGAGTGCATGCAGGTGATATCTGTTTTCCATCTAGCGGATTGGTAGGTAATACCAACAGATCATTTAGGTTATATCACATGCAACCTCAATAACAATTATGCTTGTTCAAAAGTGTGTGCTGACCCATTATGCACAGGGTAGGGATTGATACTATTACTTGCAATGAAGCATGTCCTCTCAAATGAGGTTGTAGCCTTCGCAAAGCGAACGAGTTTGTGGGATGTACAGTCCTGCGATACAATTTGTAGACTAAGGGTTCATAATCCCCTAGACGGTAACCTAGTCAAGGGTTCTCTTTAGCCTCTGATGTAAGGGTTCTCCCTTATGTCTGGGATCCAACAATAACGAAGTGGTTTTGATGAAAAGTGTTTGTTATGATGTACTGGTGACGAGTGAGGTGGGATAGTAGAAAAGTCTTGTTCTTATGAAGGCAACTTCTATCCAAAAAGGACTATGGCACCTCAACAAGAAGACAAGGATTTAAGGAGAATGTGTAGGTTAGAGGGAATCCAACCAGAACAAGACTGGCTTGTTTGATTGCTGTATTCAAGTATTTATACTATTGAAATGTGTGCACAGACCAGCTTAGGGCCGGTCTGGCTGGATAAGCAGTGCTAATCAATAAGGTAAGGGCTTACTGAGTGCTACCAAGACAAGTCATGTGACCTACACAGCCATGTAGGTCACATGACTTGAGAAAGTGAAAAATGAAAAGTGACAAATGAAGATAAAATCTTATGTAAGCAGTCACGTGACCTCAAAGAGTGGAAAATGAAGAGGTTTGTAACACTATCCAGCTCTAGCCAGTTAGGTACCTTGCTAGAAGAGCTGGGGGAGTTAGAGCCCCATCCCAACCTGTCCCAGACTGGCCAGATCTGTCCAGTGGGGGGTGAGTTTGTTGATCGGCAGCCTGACTTGAAGCTAGTGGTACAAGTCCTACAAATGATGAACTTCTCATTGACGAAAATGCAGTAGTAAAAGAGGAGATGCACATGCAAAAACTTGGTCAGTGGGAACAAAAAAGACACAAAATGATCCAGAATGGCAAGTTGTGTCATGGTATCCTCATTGACTTCAATTACACAATAACTATTCAACCTCAGGCTGGTTAATCCAAGCCCATGGATACTGGTGCCCACATAGTAAGTATTACTCCCTCAATTTACATCTTGTATTTGTCATCTTTGATCAAGGGACAATACACTTCATGTCAGCCAACATCCTCGTTCATTACAAAAAACCAGATATCATGCACTCTGCCAACGATGACATAGAGTTGCTCACATTCGTCTTTGTTTGGATCTGTATCCTTTATGCTGGCCCAGGAACCCTTTGCCACAGAGACCATTTTGAAAGCCTGGGCTTTGGTGTGCACTTCCAATGATGCTGTAAACCTTGGATTGCATAAAATTGGGATATGAACCAACCCAAGGATTGTAACTGCAGACTTTACCAGATACTTTCCGCCTCTCATTCCAACTGTTGAAAAACTACTACGCTGGGGACTACATGGTCTGCAACTGATGCCAGGCATAATTGCAAGCTCATCAGAGATATCTTGACAGAGGGCTTTAGGACAGTTGAAGAGGTACTGGGTTGGTCAGCTGGAAAGGATCCATATGGGTACGGTCTCTTGAAGATGAATTTTTGCATTGTAGGTGTGCAAATCATGATGATATGGATTGTAATGTAATGCTTTCTATACATAAGGTCAATACATCCCACCACTTATGATACTCTGATGGGCATTGGAGAGCTCACAGTGGTATGTTTTTCAAATCTCCAAGTTTTGAATTTATTTCCCATGCCTTTGAAATGTTTGTTTTGCTCCTCCCTACTGAAATTCAAGCTAGAGCATCTCCATATTGTTTGGAGAGTTATGCATACATGTATCCCAGATGTCAGTGTACTTGCCCTAACCATATGTGCAATATGTTATATTATATGCCTCAATGAATCAAAATCTCGAAAATAGTGTTTTGAGACCCATGTGAGAGCCCAGCAAATGAGGTGAAGTGATGAAACTCAGAATAATACATGTAAGGAAGTATCCCAGGTATTTTTGAGCCATCAGTGCCACCTGTGACATGTTTTCAAAGTCTCCGATGTTTTTGATTTATTTCCCACGCTTCTAGAAAGGTTATTTCATTGCTCCTGGCTTCATCTTTGGTTGGAGTCTCCAAATTAATTGTAGGATTGTACATACATATGATATACTGAGGCTCATATTTCCATTCAGTTGCCTTGACCATATGTGCAATAGATGATTTTCTATATCCCTATTACTGAAAATATGGAAAATGGTGGTTTACATAAGATCTACCAGAGAGCTCAGTAACTCACCTGAAGTGATAGAACTCAGGATATTACACAGTGGATAGATTAATATTTAAGACAGACCTAAATGTTGTACCAAATGTATAGATTAAAATTCAAATTTATTTACTCATTTGTGCACTGACTGTACTTCAAATTTTGTCTGATGAGCAAATGGTTGTAACAATTTGTAGTTTGCGTGTGCATTTTGTTGCTGCCAAAACTTGAATCCAAACAATAAATAGTGTACTTGTACAAATTAGGGAACAAATTTGGAATTTGTCATCCAAGTTGGCAACTGGACACATTTTCAAGTTTGGTCGCTATCTATATGGCAGTCCAAATTTGAAATATTGATGAAAATATAGTCCGCTACCAAGCTTCAAATTTAGACCTCTGAAAAAATTTAAATGTTTAATTTCAAGTTTGTGCCATGTCAAAAGGCATCGCCCGATGCTCACCTGAATCATTACCCAACTATCACCCATGAATCACCCAAACTCATTGCGGTCACACTTCATGCCTGCAGACCTGGCAATTCCGTCGACCAGTACTCCACTGTTGAGCATCTTAGTACACACCGGCTGTGGTGTCTGTCTCCATTGATATGATTGAGGAAGGCAGTACCGATTCCTGGATAAGGGCTCACCTTAGGTAGCCATAGCTGACCATGATTTTAAACCTGATAGCGAGCGCCATGGCAACGTCAAGGGCCTGGGTAGCAGCACCCTTGACAGCACCTTACCAGCTAAATGATCCCTCCCAGAATATCAAAAAAGCCTGCTTCAAGTTGAGAGTGATCTCAATGGTAATATAAAACACTGTAATGACTCAGAGACATGTAAATCAATCCTGTCGCAGACCCGTCAGTCATTGATATTCTGTGCAATACTGTGCAAACGTACATGAGACAATGGGAGCACAACTATATTGCCATCAGAGACCAGCCAGCTCACATGATGGCACATTACCCAGGAAATGTTGACACATTCCAGCTTCTCTACAAGCTGCACTGGATAGAGCTTGGCTGGGAAATGAGGGTAAGCACTGAAAGTGTCATTCTTGTATGTGTTCCCGTGAAACACAGACTGCCTCTGAATAGCAAACACCATTTTGCCATCCATCTCAAAGATGTATTTGATGTTGCCCAGCATTGCCAAAAGTGACTGGTTACCATTTGAATAGAACATCACCTGGAAATTACTGATGTTGGTGGATGACTGACTGGCTGTAGATAATGCCAGCATGATTAAGGTGGGCACGTAGGATGGTGGTATGTTGATAGGTGAGCTCAAACAGATCTGGCGGCATCTTTCTCACCCTTGTGGTAACGTTGGGTGGATGTACATTGTCAAAGGGATCGGCGATGGGATGATTGTCATGAGCCCGATCAAGAACGACTTCACATTCCTTGATGGCGGGCGGACAATCAGGTTGAGACAACCATGCACGCAACTTGGATCCCTTGAGAAATGAATGAAGCATGGTGATGTCTAATTTGCCTGGAATCAAATGAATACATGTTTTGCTAACTGAATATATCAGACTCACCAGACTTGTGGTTGCTTGGAAGCCTCTGCAGGATACCAATCAATCTTTCAAAGGGAAAGGTCCACCAGGAGTGAACTGGACCAAAAAGAACTAAGTAGTTGTAGATATGGAATGTGGCATGGTGGTTTGGATGAAGGTTGTGTTCTGGATGAAGATCCTTCAAACCATTAATGTAGCTTGCGACGTATGAGCGGTATGCAGTAGCATATTCCGACATCGTCGTGCGATTGTTCGGAACAGACCTAATCCACGAAGGTATAGTCATCTCATGAATGACTTTGTGGATGTGGCTTAAGACATCATGGGTACTGTCTATATGCTGGTCCTCAGTGGAGGCCAATAAGGGCATTTTTCGACACTAGGGAAATTTCAGCCACAGTGAGTGATACAAGGTTGCATTGGAATGCACACCCATTAGATCAATGCATTCACATAGTCAGCTTTGAAAATCCGAGTCTTCTTGGATGGAGTACACTGAAGGGTCTCATAGACAAACTTTAGTGCGTAGACATTCTTGTGGAGGAGCGAATCCTTCATTTTTTCCATGGAAATGTTGAGATTGTCTGAGTCATTGTGACTCAAAGGTACACCTCAGTGATGAGAAGTTTATGAATAGTAGATACTTGTGAAACTTCTCGAGAGGACATTGAGAGTGACATCGCAATAACCATGTCAAGGTCAAATAACAGATGAAATGTGGGGTGCAAAGATTGTGGGTCGGAAGAGCATCTCGCTTCTGTTGTAAGGCCAAGAATAGTGTGGATGTGGTGTTGGACTAGACCCTCGAGGATGCAGTGCATCAAATCAATGACAAGTTGCTGAGCAGGATCCCAGTAGGGAAAGCGCTAGAGCTCAAAGTAGCATACCCTGTGTGCTTTGAAAATCTGCTTGCGTTCAGCTGATGTCAGTGCATCCCTCTATTGTTCAGCATGTTGGCACATCTTGTCTTTGTCCTGCAGTGTCCAGTTGGCGAAGTCAGTTTGCCCATAGTTTGATTTATGGTAACAGTTGCAAATGCTACAAATAAAGTGGCTGCTCACTCCAGCAAGCGCAGAGAGATGTCGAGCTGCCAGTAGGTTACAAACTGCAAGCACAACTGCACTGCATGTCATACTGTATACCACACACCTCAGTTCCAAGAAGTTGCCAAGTCTTGCACCAGGGAATGCAAATAGTGATTCAAGTGTTCTTGCGACGGTTGTTTCGGACCTGGAATGATACCTGCTAAGTACATGTTTTCTGGCTTATATTGTATCTCCACCAGCAAATTCAGGCACACCATAGAGATGATTCCGGATCATGTCTTTGGTCCATGTATGTATACTCATTCCCTTGGTGTTGAAGAAGTCAACATGCAGAGCGAACATGTAGCAACCTTCATCACCTCTATCAACAAACAGTTTTCCTGGCTTGGGGCCACTGAACTCATGAAGTAATTGTGTGTCAAATGCATTCTTGATGAAATGCCACCTCTGAGTTGCAAGGGAAACAATAAGTTCATCGCACGACACATCCATGAATGTTTCAATGTTGCCACAAGAGAGCAGATTGCCAAGGAAATCATTGAAATTGTGATAGAGAAAGGTTTTTTTTGGTCTGGAGATGCCACCAAGAGAGCTCTTGAGCAATGGCTCTCTGCATTGAGCTTCAGGTTTGGAAAAGTGTGTACAATGCTGTGGGTATGTGGGGATGCTTGAGCCAGTGGCATAGGCAGGTGGATATATACAAATTGACAATGGCATGTGCAGATGGCATATGGGATTGTCTTGGTATCAAGGTCAAGCTTTGTGAGCAAGCTTTTGATGTTGGAGGGAATCTGTTGAAGAATGTGCCCCTGCAGCATGCTGGACATCGTCTTGAATGCCTGGAATGAGAGGTAGACAACTTGAGCGACACAGCGCCCATAATAAATTTGCCATTGCATCTGCTGATTCCCATCATTGTTGAACATATAATGCCTATAAGCGTAGCAACCTGGGCAGCCGGGTCCATCCGATAGAGTGGAGACTTGAAGTAGTCGTCTAGAGTGCAACATTAACTTAAAATATGAAAACAGATGTCAAGTGACTCACTACTGATGACTTCAATTGGATCAGTATTCGTTTCTGTCCATTTCCTTGCCTTAAGGCCGAGCCCAAGCCTATCTAATCCGTCACAAATCTCCTTTTTCTGCCTCTTCAAGAGACAGTATCCATATTCCTATTGATGGCCTCAACAGCTTGGCGTAGAGCCACAAGTTCACCGACAACATGATCTGTGGCAGCATCTGAATCATCAAGCAGAAATTGATGACAATGCTGGATGCGGGATTTGATATTGACGAGTGGCTTTATTGCCTTGGCTAAAGCCTGGTAGCTGTCTTTCTTTCCTATTCAGTGACCACCAATAATTGAAGCAGGAGGGGAAGTAGGTTCACAGGACTCGGAGAAGGAACTCAAATTTGAAGGGAGGGTTCCAGTGGATGAACTGGTGACTCTGAGGCAACCTAAGGCCTTAGTGACATCAGCAAGGGAGAGCGACACATCAGCTAAACTATTGATGATGTCTGCACTTGAGCATGTTGCCTGAAACTCAGTACAGGTATTCCATAGCTTGCTTGCAGAGGTGGTTGAACCGGCAGGTCCATCATCAGTCACAGTTAGAGAAAACAGCTGACTTGAAAGATTGTCCAGTGGGTCTGAGGAGGGCAAAGCGACCAGTGTGTCTGGTGTGTCCAACTTGGCAGAGGGTGAAGTGACCAGAGCATCTGCAGAGGGTGAAGCGACAAGAGGGTGAGGTGGTTTGGACTGTTTGGCCTTTTGTTCGGCTTGTACGCGAAGGTGTACAGGTAGACTCTTTGCATCCATAGAAACACCATTGGGGTTGGTTAAAATGCACTTCAAGTTGCACTTGCAACACTTCAGTATGGGACGGAAAGGTGGCATGGAGGAACCTGAGTGAGCTGTGGTCGGGACACTCTGTAGCAAGCTTACCTATGTCGTCAACCAGAGTCATATGCACTGAATAACCTGAGTGAGCTGCAGTTTCCAGGGCTCCCTATAAAATAATCACCTGTGTGAGGAGTAGTAGGTCATCAGAATGTCGTCAAATAGGGCTTTAAACATGGCTGCCCATGGACTGTCACCTGTGAACAAAGAGAGTTGCTTGTTTGACTTGTTTGGAAACAAATGGTTCACACCAACGTTGTTACTTAGGTGATAAGTGTGGTGACCAGCATCTGTGATTCCGTGTCGTCAACTGACCTATTTGAAAACAATGGCCAGTTGCAACACTGCATGGCTGTGAGATTGAGTGAGTGGATATTTAATCTGAGTCATCCATAACCTTTGAGCAACATTCCATATCATAGTCATCTGATCTATGAGCAGGTGGTAAGCATAAGGCTAGGTGGGCGAGGGTAGTGTGTTACAAGTAAATTATATTATTGCTAGTACTGTCTGTATCGGTCTTGGTGGTCTCAAAAATCCTTGGATTTGCTACCCAGCCCAAATGCATGATTTGCTGTGCCAATTCTTCCAGGGAATGAGTGTTCAGCTGCTTGATGTCTGACTCATATTTGTTGCAGGTTGGCATTTCAGACTTGAGGCCTGTTTCCTTGATGTCACTAGGCAATGCATGGTTCACATCTACAGGTGCTTGTTCCTGCACAAGTAAGCACCATCAGGCTATGGGTACTATGTCATCACCCAATGGACAATCTCATTCTGTATGAAACATTCAGTAAACGAATGAAAAGAAAAGAAAGTACTGACTAAGTGCATGAAACTGGATTGGACGCCAAACAAGAGCAATGCAAGCAATATAAGCAATTTGATTGTCGTCCAGATTGACTTCGAAGACGACAGCATGTTAGATGTGCTAGGTTTGGCATGTGGGTTGTAGATGTGAGCCCACACTTTGATGTTGACCCCGGTGATACACTTGCAATGATATATTGCCCATCAGTATCGCACACCTGAAGTGCCGGGCACACTGGTAAGAGAGCTTGTACAGAAGCATGGCAGGAAAGGATGTACAGCAAGTGATTGTGTGAGGCTAGTGCCAGTGCTTGAATGATGCAATGTCTCAAACAATTCACCTGATTTCCAATCAAAAATATACACATAACTGTGATCACTACCACCAACCACCAGCCTTGAATCCTCAGCAAAGGCAACTTGTTTTTGGGATGGAAAGAGTCAGCAGTTCGGTGAGGTATGTTCGAACTGGATTGGCATAGTCGAGATGATACAATGAACCATTAGATATGTTGTCGATGACAACAAGCTGCTTTCTAATATTGATCGCTGCATGGCCACTACAACAATGACAACAATGAGAAAGCATATTAAAAAATGAACAGAACATGTACATGACTGAGTTACAGTGGTGCTCGCCCAAGATCGTACCATCTACAACCTTCATTTGAATGCTGGAATCAAGAGTCAAGTTGAGGTGCAAGTAATCATTGTCATGAGCTACTTACACATTTCCATCAAACAGACTGAAGATACTGACTTCGTCATGATCCAAGAAAGCAATGGACTTTGGCATGGTACTGTCAAGTCGGCCTGTGAATACCAACTGAAGCTAAGAGTGGGTATTGAAGAGCAAAATCTGCACGACAATGTCATGCATTCCAACAGTGACACAAGCACCCCCTTCCGACCATGATGTGTCCCAAGCCAGGCAAGTTATTTCATACCTGGCTCCGAGTCTCCTAGCATAGACTTCCTGCAACAATTTCTGTCTGGTATCAGCTGATGCATCATTGCAATTTCATGATCACTTACATCTATAGTATTCAGCTGAGCAAATATGAGGTATCCTGAGCCTGTTCCATAGCAGAGAATTTCTGTCGCTTTGTTCCTTGACGGTTTCATCCATCTTGTGCAAGTAACAGTCCCACAGACATCCTGGTTAGTCCCAGAGTACCCAAGTTCCTTACGTGTATATAGGTCCCAGAGATTTACACCATCTGAACCTAATAAGTCAATCAGTACATGGTGCACCATCCTTCCGGCACCACATTACTTACCACCACTGGCGAGGAACTGGCCATTGTGAGATATTGCCAGAGTATAGATGGTGTTT
Source organism: Leccinum arenicola (assembly GCA_038092295.1). Taxonomy (NCBI): domain Eukaryota; kingdom Fungi; phylum Basidiomycota; class Agaricomycetes; order Boletales; family Boletaceae; genus Leccinum; species Leccinum arenicola. Next base: position 35,006 of record JBBPQC010000010.1, on the reverse strand, counting down.
ACATGAGCCATAAAGCAAGCAGTTTCAGTATACAAATTAGAGAAGAGTGATGAGATGAGCGATCTGGTGCGAAGAAATATTGTATGTGACAAAGATTCAGAATCATCACGAAGCCTTCTTAAGGAATCTTATCATTGTCCTCCATTTATCAATCTACATCCAGTGTTCAATGTTCAACAATAAGTGGGCAAGGCGATATCAATGGCAACTAGGCCGCACTATCAACTTGAAGTTCGAATCTGATTGTTGCATTGGTAAATATTGTCAGTGACAACCAATAAACCAGATCCAGCATGAGTTGTTATCCTTGCAACCTTATTGTGTAATGAGAGGTGATGTAACCCTAATTCACCTGCCTCCATACCCCCTCCACTCACAATAAATGGACAATCATTTCACAACGACTTGATGTCTTTCTGTGATGATGCTGCCTATGATAATCAAGCCGATTTCACCTTTTTTCAACAACACTGTCGCTGCTCCACCTTCATTCCCTCCAATGTTAACAGACCAGCTAGAGCTGTTTGGGAAGTGCACAGGCTTCACCACCAACTTGTTCCTGTTACAGTCATGCCTGGCCCAGGGATAGACTCTGTCTCTGTTCACAAGGACTCCCTATGGTACTATTGGCACATCCAAGCCAGTTTCACGCCCATTCAAAGTGGCATGTGGTTCAACTCTATACACAAAGAATGTCACCACCGGCAAACAGCACCAGCTTCGGTCACTTAGTGTTGCCTCTATGCTGTCAAGCCTGGAAGACTCAGACCGTTCACCAGAGTCCTTTGACAAAAACGATGCATCCAGTGTGGCAGTCTCCGATGATTCCACAATCCCCAAACCTGTGGGCAAATCTGGCCAGCCCAAGAGAGGAGGTTATACTTTTATTGGAACCATAAGATGTTCACCAAATTCAAGGTATGTCTTGAGTCCCCCCTTCCCATGATGCGAGCTCATGTGTTTCTCAAGAAATTTACCCATAATCTGATCGACGTACATCTCGACACAACCAAGTGTGCTTCGGCACAGAACACTGCTCTTTTGAAGCTTGTGTGTAATAAGGTGAGCATGATCATTTGCATTCAACCATATGCTGAGTTGTTTCCTCAGGCTCAAGGCACATTCCCTGACCTAGAGAATTATAGCAACTGTTGGCCAGTGAGTGACATTGTGATGATGTGTCTCAAGTACACCTTCAGCCGTGCGAGACGCTAGGAGACAGAGATGGCCACCAGGAAGAAGAGAACCAACAAGGTCAGTGCATATACATATGATACTTGTTAACATTCATTGACATTGACAATTTTGAAGTAATGACATGTATTTGCTCGATCTCGTAGTATAATTTGTTGGCAGTGGTCGGTAGTACTAGTAGCCTGTCCATGTTTTGTACCTCCCTGCCTACATGCTCTATGTGATGACATATTGAATCCATGCCTGATTGATGTGATCACAAGCTCCTATCTCCGTTGAAATGAGGTAAAATGATCATAATATATACTGTAGTAACTGTACTGTGCTCATCCATGCCAATATTGATGTCCCCGAAAGACAAGTTATAATTGCCCAAAGACAATCTGAACCAGCTTCCTTCAAGAACGTGCATGTGTATGAATACAAAGATAGACCGGAGCCTGATTCTGATTGACTAGCATTTGATCTCAGCTAAGGATACAATTTGTTATGGAATTCAAACATCTTGGAGTGCCCCCTTCTCAAGTTCCAAACATGCTGTGAAGACGAAAAATGGCCAGTTAAAAGGTCTGACACTTATATTCGCGAGGTTCTCAAGAATCATTACAAGAGACTGTGGACGACCTGGCTGAGAGGACAGCCGAAGCTTTCATGTAATGGCACTCTAGAAACCCCAGCTGAAGTTGAAGAATGTTTGCTGCAGTATATGCAACAGGCTGCAAAAGCCAGCAGACAAAATACGCGCCGCTGTGCAGTGAGTTTTGTATATCATCATTGACCTCTTTAATCATACACTCTTAGAAATATCGCCAACGGCTTACAGTACTTGACGCAATTACTGAAGGCTGAAAGTGGTGATGACAACCTGGTCGCCTGGGAATGGCTTCTCTCATCAAGTTGCTTGGTGAGGATGGTATGAGCTCAGAAGAAAGTGCAGTAGAGAACAACATTGAGCATGTCCTTCAAGTCAAGAAAATGGAATGGCAGTGTTGTGTCGACCATGAGCTTGACAGCGACATCTTCTCTCCCTGAGGTGCCAACTTGAAGCGGGTGTGGGCACTTGATAACCTTGTTAGCTTGCGCAAAGCTGTCACGGGCTTATTCGTGGATCTCTACGACAGAGCATGGTTTTCTGGGCTCATGCAGTGGGAGATCGAGTCACTGGACATGTCCCCTGCCTAGTGTTTTAAGGTCTGGTCTGGTCCGGTCTTTTGCCTTATTTGGGCAAGACTGAGACCATAACCGGTCCTGGGAATTTCCTAATATAGACAAACTGGACCAAGACTGCAAAAAACCGATTTTTCGGTCTTTGTCGGTCTTTTGCCAGTCCGGTTATGGTTATCAACCGGTTGGCAGGAGTCTGGAAAATACTACGGATTCCTGGCTTCCGGCTCATATTTTTTCCATCCAAATCGGTTCAGGGGTTGTCAAGATATGATTGATTTAAGATTACATGTTATTCTCGAGTATATCTACTTAGAAAACCTATTTCTGAGAATAGAATAGCATGAGATTGGTGCTTAGGTGTGGCTGTACCAATGTTAGCCAGGTCACGTGGCTATGTGGGAAAATCAGGATAAATCGGTCAATATACTACCTAATAGGGGCTAACTTAGGTCCACCCAAAAGACCGGTCCTGACTGGTTTTCAGTTGGTCTTTTGATTTTGAGAAAATCAAAAGACCAAGACTACTGTAAATCAAAACCAGGATGGACCGGACCAATCAGGACCAGTCTTTATTAGTCCAGTCCGGTTAAAAATTGGTTTTTCATCGGTCTTAGGACTGGACCTTAAAACACCCCTGCCAATAAATTTGTATGGATGAAAGTTGCTGTAGTTTAATGTCTATGCTATCTCCCATTTTACAACCACACACTTGTTCTTGTAGCAGTCACCTGCATAAGTTGGTACCCTTGGTTATTAGATCGAGTCAAATCACCCTGAGACCACCTACACTGTATACGGTCAGCCTGAGATGGCAGCGACTATCCTGGTGAGTGTCTGTCATCTATAGGCATGGTGTTGTGCACTTACAACTGGTTTAGCTCTTGATGCAGTTTAATTTTGGGATTCCTACTAGCAGGGGAACTGTCTGTTGAGTTGCTACTTGACTGCTGCCACCAAAACGAACCGAACTCATGCCAATCATGCACATTTGAGAATGTAAGATTACATTGCTGTTGCTGAATCATCCCTCTTCTGTCACTCCTCTGAAATACTTCACTCGCCCTCATGGGCAGTCCCTCACATGCCATTGCAATGTACATGCTCCTGCGCACCCTGGGCTACACTTGTCCTTGTCCTCTCCTGCCTCCCCATCTCACCCTGCCATTGACTTCCTTGCTGTATCAAAGATGGTGTGTATGGTGTGTGGCAACTCAGACTGCCGCACACTCTCAGTGGAACGAGAGCACACAACAATTGCCACATGTCGTCCCACCCACCTGCCGGCCCTATACCGGTCCTAGTTCCTGTCCTCTGAATGCATGCCTGCTTGCCTCACGACACTAACGCTCCCCACCTCAGGTTCACCAGTGGTATCCTGCACGCACTCTTGCCGGGCCAGATGCCACTCATGTTACGGCGAGAACATGCCAGTGCTGGAGGCCCCATCACAAATTTTGAGTGATTTTTGGGTGCAGTGAGTCTGATGCGCGACATCGATCCTCTTCAACAAATATCCGCTGCCAGTGCCGAGTGGTCTGGCCAGGAAAATTGGTCGCATGTCACAGTGTGCAAGGTCAACCAACAGCTTCTGCGAGGTGAGTCCAATGTGTGATGTGGGCAACTGCAGTGAGTTTGGGTGATGCGTGGGCAATTCATGGGCAATAGTTGGGTAATGATTCAGGTGAGCATCCGAGTTGGGCGATGCCTTTTGACACAGCACAAACTTGAAATAAAACATTCAAATTTTTTCAGAGGTCTAAATTTGAAGTTCAGCAACAAAATGCATGCACAAACTACAAATTGTTACAACCATTTGCTCATCAGACGAAATTTGAAGTAGTACCAGTCAGTGCACAAATGAGTAAATAAATTTGAATTTTAATCTACACATCTGGTACAACATTTAGGTCTGTCTTAAATATTGATCTATCCACTGTGTTAGATGTAAAAAGGATGTGGGGACACCTTGGAAGCCGTTGAAAGGGTGAAAAAAGCAAATATGTTTTCTATCTTACCCCTATTTTTGTATGCACCTTCTGGAACAATGAAAATCCTCATTTAAGTAGTGGGAATGGTTTATTGTGACAAATATACTATAATATACACTCAAACAATATACAAAGCCAGGGAAAAGCAGGATAATGAGAGGAAAAACATTTGATGAAGGAGATTCCCAAAATGGATATGTGGTAGGAGTAGTGGCTGCATTTGGTGCACTTTTGGCTGCTTATAATAACTGAACGTGAATTTTGTGCCAGCCACTGCCCCTATCAAGAAAAGGGCTAGATCCAAAGCTGTGAAAATTCCTTCCCAAAAAGGAAATTGATTATTCCATTTTGGTATCACCAGAAAAGATGTAGCCCTTATTTTTGCGATCCCAATAGTGCAACAATCTAATCAATCTGATCTATTTTAGATGAGATATGATCAAAATGGTTGTGAAAAGCCGGCAATATGAAGTTTCTGATTGGTTGATATTGACCAATGGTAAGCTACAGCTACATGTGGGAAATGCCCCTATCAAGAAGGGGCTGTATCCAAAGCTACAAAATTTTCTTCCCAAAAAGGCAATTTATTATTCCTTTTTGGTATCACCAGAAAAGTTGTAGCCCCTATCTTTGTCATCCTAATGGTGTGACAATCTAATCATTCTGATCTAATCTGAATGAGATATGATCAAAATGGTCACAAAATCCCAGCAATTTGAAGCTTTTGATTGGTTGAAAAGAATAGCTGTGCAAATGACAAGCACTTTCATGTGCTGATATAATTATTCTTGAAGCAGTCAGCTCCTGTTTTGTCAACACTCCTATGATTTCAAAGTCAGCCAGGTATTATTTTAAAGTCCAATAATTAATGCCAAAAGTAGAGGCTTCTTCCAAAATGAATTCCATGTTGCCAGATTGTCGAGTTTTTCTACATGGGATCCACTTCTCTCAGTAATCTATTCCCAGATTTCTTCGAGCAGGAGGTCCCGAAGCACGTCGTCTGCCTTGCAGTATTCATCTGCTATTTTGCAGTTACAGGCCACTATTGATGAGTATGTGATAATGGGCATCCAACAAGATCATCAGTTTGAATACCTCATCTATTCTGAAATTCAAAAGTCTTCAAGCAGTTCATGAGCATGCAAGCCTAGATCAACAGCAATGCTAAGCATGCTGCAATGACCCAAGAGTGAAGGCAACCTCTATCCAATAAGAACTATGGCACCTCAACAAGGGGACAAGGACTTTAGAAGGGGGAATGTGTAGGTTAGAGGAAATCCAACCAGAACAAGACAGTCTGGCTTGTTCGATTGCTGCATTCAAGTATTTATACTACTGACATGTGCGCACAGACCAGCTTAGGGCCAGTCTGGGTAAGCAGTGCTAATCTAATAAGGTAAGAGCTTACTGAGTGCTACCAAAATAAGTCATATGACTGATGGCTGTGCAAGTCATGTAACTTGAGAAAGTAAAAAGTAAAAGACGAAGATAAAAGCTTATATAAGTGGTCACGTGATGCTTAGTCAGCAGGTCACGTGACTTCTGTAAGTAGAAAATGAAGAGGTTTGTAACAAAGAGCTCAGAAGAAGCTGGGCAACCATCAGGAGGCAAGTTAAATCCATACTGCATTCAATCATTCCTAATATGTTCTATCACTTGCTCATTTATTTTATAGTGCTTCCTTTGGTGGTGACAAGATGGCAATGGCTGATGAGGAAGACTTTTAGGTTGTGCTTGACTAGGTGGTGGTTTTGATCTTGAAATTGTTATTTTTTATCTTCTGAGTTGTTGCAGGCTGTTAGGCCATTGTTCTGCGCATTTTGTTTGTCATCATGGGGTTGTTGGGCCAAGTTCTGAGGTCATTTTGTTTGTCTTATCTTGCTGTCATAGTATTATCATAGTTATGCTGAGTCATAATATCATGAACAGTTTTGTGTCCATTTGGCAGCTCTGTCAATGACTGGGGATTAGGTATTAACAATTTGGCTGAGATTCACAGAACTATGCAACAAGTTTCAGGAGTCTGGCAGTGGTTAGCAGGTTAGTGATTAGCTTACACAACCATATGTACATGGCTCTGTAATACTAGGTACCTTTCTATGAGGTCTGTGATTGTGTACAAGTCTGTACAGCCCTGTAAAGGTAGGGTTAGTTTGCTGATCAGTGGTACCATGAGTGCCGTGCTGGAGCAGGAAGGAGACATGACAATACAAGATGAGCTTGCTATCATTGCACTTCTTCATGACGGTATTCATAGTGGACATGAACTATGATGTCCATTAGAGATATAAACTAACTCACAAAGGCATCAGATTGCTGCTCAAAGTGGATGTGGTACTGAGAGTGTACATTATACCAAGAGTACCATGCTGAAGCTGGAAGGGGGCATGTCCATATCCTATTGTCGTCTGGCTTCATGCCAATATTCTAAGAACCATACAGGTCATTTGGTACCACCAACATTCATCAAAGATGTAAACTGACTCATGAAGGTATTGGATTGCCACTCAAATTGGTGCACAGCATCTTGAGATATTGCCATTTTAAGATTTTTTCAAATATGTGCTTGAAGTAGCCAAAGTATTCAATCTTGGACTTGTTAGTAAGTGGTTCCCACACTTAGTAGTGGCTGTACTGGATGTAGTAGACACCCCTATCAACCATTTGACCAAGTCTTGAGGCCGATCGGTAGTAATGCGCCTGAGATACAAGCAATCTTGACCTCCATGTGGATCAATTCTAAATATATTGATATCAAAGTCAAATCTTGATGGAAAAATATGCAAAAAATATGGATAAATCGGGGAAATGTAGGGGATATAGGGGTGTAAATAGCACAGCCACCATAACTGGTTTGGACCAGTTTGGACCAGCTTTTGTCCAGTTTTGAAAATTTGAGATTTCTTGTAACCTTAACTGCACCTATCTGTAATTGGGCATAACCGAACCTCTTTAAGCAGTTACAAGCAGTCAGGGTTTGGTTAAGTTACAGTTTTTTATCAGTTATGCAACTGGACTTTAAAACACTAGTCAGCAATGTAAATTGATTCACAAAGGCATCAGGTTGCTGCTCAAAGTGGATGTGGTACTGTGAATGCCATGCTGAAGCCAGAAAGGGACACAATGATACAATATGAGCTTGCTATCATTGCACTCCTTCATAATGGCATTCATGGTGGACATGAACTGTTCATTCTGAACATTTGGTAGGCTGGTGGCATTGCAAGTGATACTTATGGCAGTCAAACTGCACAATAAATCTACACACACAAAACGGGTAGCGCGCACACATTTGGGAGGGGAGGGGTAGCATGCACATTTGGGAGCCTGAGTACTAGCGCATGCACAATGGACTTTGACGAGTCAGTCAGGTTCAAAAAATCTCCATCAGAATCATTCAAATTCTTCTAAGTCTAAGACAGCAGGCCAGGCTCATACAAAGGGTACAGAAAGTTTGTATCATACGTGGGAAGATTAAGTTGCAATGGGGATTGAGTAAATAGGTGAATGTGCAATGACAGTGGCATTAAAGTCAAATGGTAACCAGAGGCAATGAGGGGGTTGATAGTATGAGGTCAGAACTTCAACCAAGGGTTTTCGAAGGGGCCTTTAGGAGCTGCAATACGCATGGTGGTGGATGGGCAACCATGATTACTTCACGCTCAGGGTACAGGCCATCCACCCATTCTTCTTCTGCTACTCTGTAACCAGTAGGGATTTCACCTTGATTGCATGCTTGTTGAAAGGCAAGAACCAAGGCCTAGTAGGCCTCGATTGATTGAAAAGGATTAGCCATTGAGGGCACACTGGCGGCAGGATTTCAAACATGACTAGTCAATTCAAAAACACATCAGTCAGACATAATCTCCACACGCAGCAGCCTGAACAAACCTTTGTTGGTCCACCATGATCTCCAGATCAAGGATAGGCTGATGTGGATGCTGCTCATAGCAGTTCACATATTTGCCATGCTGGGTCTGAGAAAGGAACCACATATCCTTTCAGATATGTAAGTATAGTAGGATTAAGGGCATGAGAATATTACATACCAACGGTGATTGATCATGTCCCCACCTTGAGACCGAATGGTGATTCCAATCATTCTGGAATTGCTCACAATCAATTTTCAGTTGATCGAGAAAAAGAAAGTGTAAAAGCCATGTGCACATCTATCTGGAAGGAAGAATGGTGGAATGGTGTTGCTTGCCATCTCCTGCACCCTGAAACTCCTTGCAGGAATTCTGCAGGAATTCTTGAACTCTTGCGGGAGGCTAACTTCGATGGAGGAATTTGTGCTAGTTGTAAGGCTGGGATCTTGTCAAGGCTCCAGGATTCTGCTGCACTTGGGTATGAGAAAGATATGCAGGACGTTGCAGCAATGTTGATTATGGACGTTCAGTACAGCAGGTGACTCGAAATAGGTGGTCTTTTTGAGCAGTCTTTTTTGTTCTAACTAGTCACTACAAATTGTTACATGCATGCATACGATCGCTGACTCAGACAATATGCTTGCACTACATACTACTCTATACAAAGTTGTGCTAGTACCCCTTCCGTGATTATGTATGTGCTATCCTCCAATTCCTCCCAAATGTGCGCGCTACCCCCCCAAATGTGTGTGTGCTACCTGTTTTGTGCACGTGGATTTATTGTGCAGTTTGACCGCCATAGATACTTGGCAAGTAAGGTTATGTGATCTGAATGGGAATTGGAACACAATGAAATCAATCGTCACCATGCGATAACTTGATCGTTCTCACTGCAACCACCATCATTGCAGCCTATTCATCCACTCAATTAGCAGCAAGTCACCATGGATTCCAACTATCATTTCAATGAAATCAACCCTGACTTGGACCATCTGAGTCCTGACTTCTCTAAACTTGGGCCAGGGTCACACTATTGGGCTGCTCAATGGCAGGCTGATCCTCATGCCAGTTTTGACCCTGGTGAAGCCCTGGCAACTAGCATCCTGGAGTCTCTTCAGGCCCAAGCTACAATGCCTAGGGACATTTCACAAAGGTATGTCTTTGATCTTCTTAGAAAATATCATTCTGAGTCACTAATCATATCAAAGCCCTAAGATTAATTTTCTGACAGCATTTCAAATAACTCTCAAGAGAATTCTGAACTCCTGGCAGGTATAGACTGGAGAACCTGGTATTAAGATTTATTCAAACCTATATCATTCACTAAATTCAAATGACAGGAATCAAAGAGATTTAGTCACTAGACCTGGTACTAGTATCATTCATGCTAGTGACTCAGATGCATTGATGAACAGAATCAATACTTCATTGGGTGATTTTTACACTCATTGGGATTTAAAAAGTAAGAGTATACCTATTGGTATTTACCAGGCTGATGAGATAGCCACTAGTGGTGGAGACTTTGGAAATGGTGGAGACATTGGAGGTGGTGAAGACTTTGGAAGCTTTATAGGTGGTGGAGATTTTAGAGGTGGTGGAGATTTTAGTGGTGGTGGAGTCTTAAAAGTGGTGGAGACTTTACAGGTGGTGGAAATTCTACAGGTGGTGGAGATGGAAACTCTACAGGTGGTAGAAACTTTACAGGTGGTGGAAATTCTACAGGTGGTGGTGGTGAACTCTACAGGTGGTGGAATAAATGCAAATGTAAGTCAGCTTGCTATGTTTCATATTATGTCATCTCTCTAAGCTACCACTTGAATCATAGCAACCAGACTCAAATGAAATTCAATTTACTCCACATTTTCTGTGGAGATGCTCATAAGTCTTGTTTTCCTTTTGGTTTTGTCTTATTCAAACAAGCATAGTCATAATAAATGTCTTTTTTAATAGGTCCATTTTTGCATAATTTGAATTCTGTGAAGGCCTCTCACTGGATGGTGTTGTTCCAGAATGCAGCAGAGCTGGTGTGCACCCATGTCCATGAAAAAGGATTGGCGACCTCTACCACCCTTAATGACAATTTTTAATGGAGAAATTGCAGCAAATTATTCATGGAAACTCAGTAGCATGTGTAGAGCTTGGATTGAGTCCAGGATTTATGGCCTTTGGAGTGTGGTACATTTGTAACATTAGTATTCACTTGAATAAATTTTACTAAAAAATCATATTACATCACTGTATTATGATACTTTGCAGTTGAAATCAAAATTCCAAGTTCAAATTACTGAGAAGGTGTTCACCCACCTTTCTGACACCATTTTCTGCCAATATGGAGTTGAAGAAAGTTGTTAATAGATTCATTGAGCACATCTGGCCTCATGCTATGCAACTTGTGAAACCATCTATTGATATTGGTGTCTGCTGTGCCATTGTGGGCATCCTTTTGATCATAGTCATATCCCGGGGGTGGAGGACAATCATTGAGGGTAGGGTAAGAAGAAGGAGGGTGAGCATGACAAGATGAGGTAGATCCTCGAGAAGAACAAAAGGATCTAGCATGACCTCGACCTGAGCGAGCCAATTGGTAGGAGGAGCAAGAGGAAGACAAGGACAAGGAAGAAGGCAATGGTTGTGGAGCTCAACACTTAAGAGGGCAGGCTCCTTGAGTATGTCTCAGTGCCTGCTTGAGGCAAAGGGGACAAGCATAGTGGGGATAGTTAATACAGATGTGACTGAGTCACCTACAGATGAAGCAAGACTTTTGGTATAATTTGTGGTGGTGGTTCACAGGAAGGTTGAGTTCTCTGGCAAGTCTAGCCTCTGCTGAATTAATAGTGGCGTCTTCAGCTCATATAAAAGAGAGGGAGGATGTGAATGAGGTTGAGGCAACAAATGGGAGAGGAGAGTGATAAGTGGGATCAGTATGCTCCAGGTGTTCTTCATCACTGTTGTATACTGACATCAGCAAAGAAACCCTCCTCTGGACAGACCAGACCAGTTTTGGTCTGGTCTGTCCAGAAGTTATAGCTCTCCAGTTATCCCAGGGAAAGTGCCTAATTGACCAGCTCTGTACAGATTGCTTCACACCACTCCCAAACAGCTCCAGTCTTGGATTCTAGAAAAGCCCACCAACACCTATTGAATATATCCTATATATATTTTTCTATGTCATGACATCATTGGTCAGTCTATTACAAGCTAGTCCAGGTTCTCTCAATCTGGAGAAGTTAGTTAATATATTGTTTCTGATTATGACAGTTTCAAATAGCTTAATCCAGCATAGACCAGCATCACACAGTTGATCACAGTACTGGCTGACATTGAGCAAAATACTACTGCACAACTTAGAATAGTGCCATTGAGGTGAACATGAGGAGATTGACCCCAAGTACTGCCAAGGACCTGTACATTGATGCACTGCAAATCTTGTCACTCCAAACCTGTTCCTTATGGTATTGTGCCAATATCACCTGTATCAACTCTGTAAACTCTCACTCCACGTGTCTTCCAAGGTTGTAATGCAAGCTTTCATGCAGGACTCTTCCTGTTCAAGCGAATGGTCTGAACAAACAAGGAACATGAAATCGCCAATGTTGATATTGGACCAGCTAGACGTGCACTGAAGAAGATCATTCATGTGTTATTGGGATGCGGAGCACTGGAGGACCATGAGGTCATAATCAGACTGTTGGATCATGACCATTTACTAGCTTAGCAGCTGTTTGATTTTTGTGTAGACAGAAATCACACAATTTTTGTTGATTTGGTAGCTAGTAACTCAGTATATGCTATTCAGAGAGACATGCATGCCACTGATAGGCAAGCATGGGACAGACTGTCATGGAATGTGCTCACTTGTCATGCTGCAGGAATGTTACAGAAAAACAACATGCACAGCCACTAATCGGCAAGCCTGGGACAGATTGTTGGGGAATTTGCTCACTCTGTGTCATATTGGGGTAGACTGTTACTCTGCCAGATTGTGTGTAAAACTGAAGACTCATGTATGGAAAAAAGTTGTTGTGTTGATGGAGACCAAATCATGTATGGCCTCGATCTTGTTGATCTCAGCTTGAATCTCCTCAAGTCCAAGAGGAGGAGATGGGGAGAGAGAGAGAACGAGAGTGGGAATGATCTCTGCTGGAAAGGGGAGGATTGCTTATGGACTGACTGCTTCTATTTCTGCCAGGATGCAAATATGGAGAGAAGGATGAGGGAGACCAGGGGGAGAGGAGAGAATGGTGGGAGGGGTTGAGTAGATGGGTTAATAACTGTAACTGGACTGGCAAAAGACTGACAAAGACTGAAAAATCAGTTTTTTGCAGTCTTGGTCCAGTTTTTCAGTTATGGTCTCAGTCTTGCCCAAATAAGGCAAAAGACCAAACTAGACTGGACCTTAAAACACTAGGTTTTGACCTCTTGGTTGACACATTCGGTTTCTCCATCAGTTTGAGGGTGATAAGTGGTGGTAAGGGAGAGGTTGTATCTGAGGACCTTTCTGAATTCTCTGGCCAAGGACGAGGTGAAATAGAGTCTGAAGTGTTTATATACTTTATGAAAGAAAAGACTATTCCTTCAGCTGTGATGTTTTTCTTGGTAGGACAGAGAATTACCCCCTTTGTAAAGCCTGTGGTCGACCACAACCAATAAGGAATCAAAACCAGAGGAGGAGGAGAGATCAGTAATAAGATTGCAGGAGATCTGTTGGAAGGGGTGGGAGGAGGTTGACTTCAACTCTCCTATCTTTGTTCCTGTTCTTCTCTGTCATTGCTTACTGTACATCTAGACCTCCACAACTTCTGACTTGCTCTCTACTGCGGATGACTCCCTTCTTTAAGAATTCAGATGGTTCACCAAGATCTCAACATTCCCATTTTTTCAATATGAATGTGCAAAAGCTTTGTTTGGTCCACAAAAGAGAGCATTGTTACAGCTGGCCTAGGTAGGGTTGGATGTAGACTTGGAGGGTGGCAAAGACTAAGGACAAAGTGGAAGTCAAGCAAGCATAACACCTGGCGAGACTCTAAGACTAAGACTAAGTGACACATCCGAGAGGGCAAAGGAACTAAGAAGTGAAGAGACGAAGGACTTGAGGATTTGCAGGAGACTCAGGTTGTATTCCAAGTAGCTCTAGCTTAGGATGATACAAAACAGAGAGACAAGTCTCAAGTACTACAAGATGGAAAGCAATGGAATTACATGGAAGACAGGAGTCATCCGCAGTAGAGAGCAAGTCAGAAGTTGTGGAGGTCTAGATGTACAATAAGAAATGACAGAAGGATGATGAAGCAATGACATCATTACAAGTCAGAAGATAAGAATGAGATAGAGAAACATCAGAACAATGATAAGGAAGAACAGGAACAAAGATAGGAGAGTTGTGGATCCTCAGTGATGTGAAGGGAGCAAAATTGCTAGAGATCTATGATACAGTGTTAATACAAGGTAAAGGTGATAGGCAAAAGGGTATGAAAGAGAAAAGAGATACATGGTGAGTCTAGGAGATACTGTACCATTTTGATTGATTTGACAAGCCTTGTGACATGTAACACGAGGCTCCTTGGAGCCAGGGAAGTCCTAAGATCATATTTTCATTTCTGCAATCCATGATATGGAAGACAACCTTCTGGGTAACTTTTCCGATGTCTAGGAAGAAGGTGGTGGAAAAGAGGATGTCGCCTTTCCAATTAATGGATTGGTTGATGTTGCAGACTTGGATAGAGATGAGGAGGCGGTCTCGAAGGAGGTTGTTCCTCCTTCGGACGAAAGCCCAGTCGATGCAGGAGATCTCTGCACTACTGTCGATGAGAGTGGAAGTTTCGATGACTTTTAAGCCTTGAGTGCGAGGGGGTTACTAGGGAAATTATTTAATAGGGATCTTCATTGCTCTAGACTCAGATGAGGAAGATACTTGTACAGGTGCACATATGGCGATAGGAGAGCCTTGTGTTGAATGAGATCTCCTTTTCAAAAATCCAGAGAGAAGCTGGCCTTTCCTACAACCTTTGCTTCATTGTCATCATCTTCATTGTCATCCTTGACATCACTTAGGTTAGGTAGGTCTTCTTCAGCTTTAGCGACTTTTCTAGCCATCTTCTTGATGGAGGGAGCATTAGTCAAGAACATAGAACAAGAGGCGGTGTAATGACCATATTTCCTGCAATGAAGACAGAGTCCCTTTTTGAAGCATTACTCCTTTTCCAAGGGAATGAGCTTGGGGATAGTCATATGGACAGTGTTGATATCCATAATGTTAGGGTCTCATTCTCTGATGGTAGTGGTGGTGGTGGAGGTGAAAGGGTTGGCGAAGGATTGCCCTTTGTGTTGCTGGGAGGTTCGGAATGCCCAATGTTGTTGGTTGTTGATCCTTTGAGCATGAAAATACCACTTGGCAATGGTAGTAGGGACTTCTTCCATGAGATAGATCTTCCTGGATAAGAAAAGAAGAATACCCAAGGAAAAGTAGTGGCAGAGGGTTGATTCCTCAGTTACTTGAGAGATGGTAATGTTGCTCTGGAATTAGGCGATGTAAGAGACGAGAGACATGGAGTATTTGCCAGGGGATTTCTCAATCATCCTCTGGATGGTAAGCCAGGCCCTCTGAGAGTGTTAGCTGCAGAATTGAAATGTTCGAAGCTCACTTTGAACTCCTTAAGAAAGTAGGTCCCAAGGGTAGTTCCTCCTCCATCGAGGTGTTTTGTGGTAAAGGTGTTGGCCCAGGTGGCAGTGTTCCCTTCCTTCATGTAAGAAAGGGTGTAACAGATCTTCTGTTTATCAAGCTTGTAGATATTCTTGTTGATGATGAGATACCTCTGTACTGAACGTAGCCAGGGTAAGGCTTTGCAATGACTGCCATCATAGGAGTCTGGGGCAGAAAGATAGAATTTGATAGGTTTAGACATAAGAGAGAATGGTCACAGTAAGGGGACAGGATTCAGAGGCAAGTGAGCAAAGATGTTTCCACTAGGAGTGTGTGGAGAAGGGGACGGGGGAGTGGGTGGTCTAGGAAGGACTAGACTAGAGAAGAGTTGGTGGGCGAGTTCTGTGTCGAGAGAAAGACTTTCTTCCTATTCCTCATAGGATAGGAGGGGAAGTTTTGAGTCAGTCTTGTCCTTGTTGCTTGAGCAGCCCAATATTGTTGTAAGTTTTGGCCAAAATTTCATGGCAACGACCAGTTATAGGGCTGACAGATGTTATAGCAATCATTAGTAGCCCTTTGGCTAGTGGTTGCCAGCCAAGGCATAGCCTAGCTGACTTTGAAATCATAAAGGCATTGCTAATTAGAAATACACATCTGAAGTGACCAAAAATTGCTATGACTGCTTTTGGATTACAATCAAAAATTACAAATCTTCGCATAGCCACTTTTTTGTCAAATGGCAGCCAATTGCCATTGGCCAATATTGACCAATCAGAAGCCTCATATCATTGGCTTTCTGTGACCATTTTGAATATATCTCATCTAGATTAGATCTGATTGATTGGATTGTTGCACCATTGGAATCAGAAAAACAGGGGCTATAACCTTTCTGGTGACACCAATAAGGAATAATGAATTTTCTTTTTGGGAATAATTTTTCGCAGATTCAGATACAGCCCCTTTCTTCATAGAGGCATGTTCCTGGGCCCAGAATCAGTTTGATTAATTACATAAGCAAGAAGTGCACCAGATGCAGCCACTACTCCTACAACATTTCTATTTTGGGAATCTCACTTCATTGAATGTTTTCCCTTCATTCCCTTGCTTTCCCCTAGCATTATACATTATGTGAGTGCATAGACATAGTGTATATGTCATAATAAACCATTCCCACTGCTTGAATGAGGTTTTACATGGTTGTAAGAGAAGATAGGGGAAAAAACAGAAAATATGTCTGCATTTTTGACCCTTTCAACATAGGGGATTCAAAAGTACATTCCCATGTTCCCTTCATATATATCTACAACATATCAGAAGGACTTTGGACTGGGATAGAAGCCTGTGGTGTTATGAAATATTCTCCTCCTGATCCTTTTTTGCTCAATGCAGTCACACAGGGGATGCTGATGGCTCGAAAATAGGTGTCACATCTGTTTACATATATCCTCCTGAGTTTCATCAGTTCAGATGATTTACTGTGCTCTCTGATGGGTCACAAATCACCATTTTCGACATTTTCAGTGTTTAGGGAATAGAAAATGATATATTGTAAATATAGTCAGGGCAACTTGATGGGACTCTGGCAGACATATCTCTACAGTCCTTCCATCATTCTGGGGACATTCCAACTGGAGATGAAGCCAGGAGGAGTCAAAGAAGCCTTTTAGAAGCGTGGGAAATAGATCAAAAATATTGGAGACTGTGAAATGACATCATCAGTGGCACTGATGGCTTGCAAATACATGGAACATCATCTGACTGAATCCTATCACCTCACATAATTCCCTTGGCTCTCTCATCAGGGTCTCCAGTCACCATTTTCGAGATTTTCAGTATTTGGGGGATAGAAAATAGACTATTGTATATATCATCAGGGCAACTGGATGGGATTCTGGTATACATATCTGTACAACTCTCCGATCAGTTTGAAGACATTCCAACCACATGTGCAGCCAGAAGGAGTGAAACAAGATGTTTACAAGCATGGGAAATGAATCCAAAACATTGGAAACTTTGAAAAATATATCATTGTGAGCTCCACAATGCATATCTGGGTATTATAGGTGGTAGAATACAGTTGATCCTATATATAAAAGAATAAGTTGATAGTGCATATCATGATCTGAACAACTACAATGCAAAATTTGCGAAAATGCATACTATACTGCACACTATGCATGAATCTCATTGTGGATAGTGCATTCCATAGGATAATAATGAACAAGAGTATCTTGGATGTTGGGAATACAGACAAGATGTCAAACCATCATGCTATATCACAGAAACATATTGTATAACTTGGAATACCTTGATTTGCATTGTTCAGCTCACAATGGCATCTTTTTCAAAGTCTCCAATGCTTTCAATATTTTTCCCACGCATGTAAAAAGTGTAATTCACTCCTTCTGGCTTCCACATCTGTTAGATCTTCTCCAAAACAATTGGAGGATTGTACCTACATGTGTGGAAGAGGCCTATATAGTTGCTCTGGCAATATGCCTATTGGATGATTTTCTATGCTTGAAGTACTGAAAACATTGAAAATAGTGATTTGAGATCCATCAGGCAGTTGAGCATATTATATGAAGTGATGAAGCTCAGCCTAATGACTCTCAAAAGGTGTTCCATGCATTTGCAAAGCCATCAGTGCCACCCATGAGGTTGTTTCAAAGTCTCCGATGTTTTTGATCTATTTCCCACGCTTCTAAAAGGCTTCTTTGACTCCTCCTGGCTTCATCTCAAGTTGGAATGTCCCCAAAATGATGGGAGGACTGTAGGGATATGTCTTGGTGTCACCAGAAAGGTCATAGCCCCTGTTTTTCTGATTCCAATGGTGCAACAATCCAATCAATCAGATCTAATCTAGATGAGATATGATCAAAATGATCGCGGAAAGCCAGCAATATGAGGCTTCTGATTGGTCATTATTGGCCAATGGCAATTGGCTGCTATTTGACAAAAAAGTGGCTATGCAAAGATGTGTAATTTTTAATTGTAATCCAAAAGCAGTCATAGCAATTTTTGGTCGCTTTAGATATGTATTTCTAATCAGCAATGCCCCTATGATTTCAAAGTCAGCTAGGCTGCACCTTGGCTGGCGACCACCAGCCAAAGGGCTACTAGTGATTGCCATGATATTTGTCAACTTTATAACTGGACATTGCCAGTACTTTAGGCCAAATCATACAACCTGTGGTGGCTTGAGTGCTGAGGGGTCTAGGGAATCTGGGAAGTAATGTGAGGCTGGGGTTTCTTCTCTCCAGGAGGAGGTGGATAGCGAGTGCTGGTGGGATGAAGTGGCTAAGGGATTTCTAGGGATGGAGGGAGTGTTCTGCTCCAGTCTCTGATAGGAAGTTCTTGAAGTAATAGTGGTGACAGATCACAGCAATGGTGACTGTAGAAAATAAGCTAGAGCTTTTGTTACAGCTGGCCTGGATAGAGTTGGCTATAGACTTGGATGTGGGGATGAAGCTAAGGGCTGAGGATATGTTGAGCAAGCGTAACGCTTGGTGAGATGACTAAGAGTATAGACTAGGGCACACCTGAAGAGGGCAGAGGGACTGAGGGATCAAAGAGACAAAGAGACTCAAAGGTGCTAAGAGCTGATATTCCAAGTACATAGCTCTAGCTTAGGTGTTATAAAATGAAATAAAGAGGTCTTAAAAGGGATTTGTCATTGCAGCAAGGAATGAGTCAGAAGCTGCGGATGACCTAGCTGTACAGTAAGCAATGGCGAAGCAATGACAAAGTCATGAGTCAGAGTGTTGGATTAGAGATAGGAGAAAAGAGGAACATAGATAGGGTGGATTGGAATAAAGATAGGAAGGAATTGAAATGGAGATAGGGAAATATCGGATCATCAGTGATGTTGAACACGACATGAAATCGCCTGAGATCTATAATACAAAGTGAATACGACATAGAGATGATAAGCAAAGGAAAAAGAGAGAGAGAAAAGATATAGAGAGAACTCTGGAGACAATTGTAACACAGTAGTCACTGAGGTCTGCTCAAGTGTAGTCTGAGGCTGGAAGAAATGAGAGGAGGCTTGTCTGCAATGCAGCCTCTCTGTAGTCTTGGAGGCACAGAAGGGTTTGCCAAAGATGGTAATGGTATCAGGCATGAAATGTGGGGTTGTTGGTGAGCAGGTGTGAGATGCAGTGCAGGCAGAAGAGAACATCAGGTGGGGCAGAGATACCAGACTAGTAGAGGCAACACAGAGAACTACCTGACCCTTGAACGAACAGAAGCAACAATGAGCTTAGCAAGATAGGTCTTGCCACAAGTTAAAACAACCACCTCTACTGTGAAGAAAAAATGAGGTTCCTCTGGTGTGAATGACATTGTCCATGACTACATCATAGAGAGCCCTCTGTTCAGGATTGAGAGTGGAAAGGCCTCTTTGAACAAAGTCCTGTAAGTCCGGTATGTTGTACTGCAGCTGCTCATTGATGAGTTAATTGCCATCTTGCAGACCTCAATTTACTTGTGGTAGAGGCATTTGTGGATAGTCTTGCAAGGCCTTGCCATGTCTCTTGAGGTCCTGAGCTATGAAATAGAGTCCATAGTTGTAGATCTTGTCTTGAATAGGCTCCTGAATATGATGGGTACTATTGATGAGATGATGTCTTAGATCATCACAGAGATTGTCTCTGGATGCCTCCCACAATAAATGAAGTCTACAGGGCCACAGTGAACCAGAATAATAACAAAGAGTCTTCTCAATTGAAAGCTCATTTTGAAGTGAGCAGCATCTTGAAAACATAGCAGCCATTTCCTATCATCTTGTAAAAACCATGTGCATGGCAAGCCTCTTTGAAAGAGTCATGAAGATGGCCATCAACACTTATAAGAGTATATATAATCTTACCTTTGACCACATTGAGCAAGAGATGAAAGTAGAATAATTTACTTTGACCAGGAGATACAGAGTACATGCGACCAATAACCTTGTATCTTTGACAAACTTTCTAGACAGCATTTGTTGAATTCCAGACAAACTTCTTGGGAAACTCTTGATAGAGATAGTTATGAGTACTAGCAGCAATGAGATCAGGATCTTGATTAGCCTTATCCCAGCAACTGAGTATCCTTTGCATTGTTAATCACTTGTTCAATCTGAGCATTTGCATGAAAAGCCACAGTCTGTCTTCCAGGTAAATGAATTGACAAACGATAGACAGAAAGCCACTCTATATGCATGGGAAACTCAAAGATGTTGTAACATGCCTGTGTAGCAGAAATGTATCTTGCATCAAGGTAGGTACAAATTTTATCATGACCTTCACTGAAGCTTGGATGGTGGCACAATCAGGACCCTTGTAGATGTACTTGTGGATATATTTGACTGCCTTGATAGAACCACTGTCAGACTTCCAAATTGATGTGACAGTTGAATTTGACCAAGAGTTCTCTAGGATGAGGAACAACATCTCTATTGGTGAAGATATGTTGGTTTTTCTCAATAGTTCTTCTATTGTCAGGTCTAGCATAGGCAGGATATCCATCCTCCTTGATAATGGTCTGATGAATAAAACCAAGAGTTCCAAAAAGTCCAAGGTCTAGATCAAATCTTGTGGCCTTGATGTCTCCAGAAAGAAAGCCAAGAATGTACACAATTACCTGACTTTTCTGAGTGATGGCAGCTACTAAAATGTGACTAGTTATGGAATATGACAGAGCTAAAGGCAGAATATCCAAGACAGAATGATGGCAACTGCAGGAAAAGGTAAACTCTCTGGCTGTGCACAATTATGTCTCTACTCTATAATACCACCAGAGGTCCCACCCAAAAAGGCTTAGCAAATGGCAGACACACAAAGTTGCTTTAGCCTTATTTACAGTTCGTTTATGCTTCATTTGTAGTTTTTTAGCTGTCTAGAGTGTTCTGTAGAGTATAAAAAGCCTGTATCTACATTTCTACCATGTATTTTTACCTCATACAAACATCTCTTCACCATTTTACACTCTCATCTCACCTTTCTTGACACATCCTGTCCCTCTCCTTGTCATTTCCCACATCTATGATAGTCCGGTCTGGTTTCCCATGCTCCAGACTCCCATTTTCCAGCCGGAATCACACCGGACATTTGTTTTCAGCTCGGATTACCTATCTAACACCTCCCTGACCCCACAGAATCCCTGGGATGAACCCCCTCACACACCCCTACTCACACCATTTTGAGTAGTGCATACTCTTGGGCCTATTCCGAGGGGGTATATGTTAGGAGGGAGTCAACTGTAATTCTTTAGATTCTTTTACAGCTGTTTGCAAATTGGTTGGCAGTAGTGTACTTTTTAGGATGTTGTATTAAATTAATCAATTCACATTGTATGTACATCCAAGTTTGCTCTGTGCACATACATCTTGTCACCTACCATGACAGATTCCATCTTCACAGACATGTATCCAGACAATGACAGTATGGCCACTTTTCTCAGGCTGCCAGTGTTGTGTGAGGTTGAAGATCACTCTCAATGATTTTTTTGAAACTTCCTAAAAAAGTACACTACTGCCAACCAATTTCATCACAAAAATTGCAGAATTCTGATATTACCGGACATAGCTGAGTTCCGGCGACAGCATGTGAGCAAAGTGAGTTGAGACTTGTTGCTTATGTCAGAGCTTGTCACAGATGATGATGGAACCTACAAACAACATATTGTGATATCAGAACTACATGTAGTATGTCACACTGATAATTCAAAATATTTCTCTATCGTCTGCAACAAGCGGATCATCTTCCTCATCAATCAGATTCTCAGAGTCTCCATCGAATGTGCAGGTTGTGCTACATTGATTCAGTTTGTGTGTATGTGGACGCATCCATGCCAAGGGGTAAGGTTTGGAAGCGTAATGGCCTGGGTGTGTTGCATGCATGTGCTGACAGTGTGCACATAAGAAGGGTGAGGACATAGGTGTGCAGTCATGCATGTCCATGCTGTTTGAATGTGTTTCATCACTGTTGACCAGGACCAAAGTTTGAGCTTGAGGTGAGCATCATCAAATATAAAGAGACAATGGCAAGGTGACTCCTGCAGACCTGAGCAGCTGAGAGGACAAGAGTGAAGTGCTGTGGTCAATGCATGGGAATTCAAGACTCTGAACTTGTCGTGTCTTGTGTCATGTCTGCTCCTATCCTGCTCTTAACCCCAACCATTATAAACCCCTACAAGCAGCTTTCGGCATTGCTTGCATCCCCAAGAAGTGAATCATCTCAGCACCACACTGCACTTGGGCTGCACCTCCATCACGACACATGAAGAATGCACAGATGCTGTGGAGCCAGAAGAGCTTGCACACAAATAAGAATACACCCAAACTGACAGCTCATGCAGCCAGGCTCATCTTTGACTCACCTGAGGGCATGTATGTGCTGATTGAAGCTGGGTTAAACAAGATTGTGTCCATATCTGGCCTGTCATCAGTGAATCTGTGCAAACAACAACAACAACTCTGGGGCTTTGTTCCAGATGTTGGGGTTGCATTCAAGTTTGTGGTCATCATTAATGTTTTAAGGTCTGGTCTGGTCTGGTCTTTTGCCTTATTTGGGCAAGACCAAGACCATAACCGGTCCTGGAAATTTCCTAATATGGAAAAACTAGACCAAGACCACAAAAAACCAATTTTTGGTCTTTGTTGGTCTTTTGCTGGTCCGGTTACAGTTATTAACTGGTTGTCAGGGGTTTGGAAAATACTACCAATTCCTGGATTCTGGCCCATATTTTTTTCATCCAAATCGGTTTAGGGGTCATTGAGATATGATTGATTTAAGATTACATATCATTCTCAAGTATATCTACTGAGAAAACCTATTTTTGAGAATAGAATAGCCTGAAATTGGCGCTTAGGGGTGGCTGTACTGAAGCTAGCTGAGTCATGTGGCTTCAATATCTGCCACAAATTATGTAATTCCACCCATATGAGGCCAAGATATGGCCGATCTCGAGTTGTATGTGTCATTTTGGAGAAGGTATTTTGAGAAATTATCATAACTATCTCAAATAAAATCATAAAAATGTGGAAAAATCAGGATAAATCAGTCAATATACTACCTAATAGAGGCTAGCATTGGTCCACCCAAAAGACCAGTCCTGTCAGTCTTTTGATTTTCTCAAAATCAAAAGACCAAGACTGATGTAAATCAAAACCAGGATGGACTGGACCAATCAGGACCAGTCTTTATCAGTCCGGTCCAGTTAAAAATCAGTTTTTCATTGGTCTTACGACCAGACCTTAAAACACTAGTCATCATTGACAGAGAAATGGTGATGTACACACTTATACCTGACCGTAAAGCTGATGTTTTGAGTCCATCTTCGACATGGTGTGAGCCAGTGGGTTGTAGGCTATCACCAGGTGCAAGGCATTGACATTGAAGTAGGTGTATTCATTGAGTTGTTGAGGGTGCATAACACTCATTTGTGGGAAGTTACAGTCAATGGTCACAGGTCACACAGGTCAGAGAGGGCTAATACCACTGACACTGCTAAGGCAGCTGCTATTCTATGGCCTGCAACCTGTCAATACCCTGGGAGGTGAACAAGAATTGAGCCCAGGTCAACCACCTCCACTGCAGCTGTCCCTCTGTTGAGACCACTTCCACAGATGCAATGATCAGCAATCATCTGATCTCAAGTATGAAGAGGAGTCCTGGATACCAGGTGAGTACATTCATGTGACATTGTTTACCTCTTTTACTTCGTGGTTCAGGTCTCCTTGATATCACATGCCATATGCTTTTGTCTTCAACTACATGACCACTTCTGTATTCCATGCCATTGATCATTGCTGTCTGATGTTGGCATTCTTTATTCTGTATGTAGGCTTAGAGAATGTATACCATTATCAGAAAAACAATACATTTTGTTCAATGTCTGCAAATATCCTATGAGTCATTCATATAAGCTAATATCTGTACATATCAAAGATACAATTATGATCAGGAGCCACTTCCTTGTCAGAAAGTGCATTCTTTGAGATAGCAGAATAATAGTGGGTCTCAGAGTTCAATTTGTAAGCAGAAAAATTGAGTTGTGTCTCAAAAAAGTTGAGTTGTGTCTCAGAAATAAGTGCTGCATTGAAGCTCCGACACAACTGCACTACACAGCTCACACTGGCCCAGAAGCTTTGTAACCACAGTATCATAATGCAAGAGTATTTATTATATGTACACTGACAGTGATGGTGAGAAGATGAGGGAAATGATGATGTGGCAACAGCAATGGTGAGATGAGGTAAGCATTGATGGAGGGCATGCAGGAAGACTGCACAATGCCACAGTGCACGATTGCATGAGTTCTGTGATGGCTTCTGTCAAGCACAATCACGAGTGCCATCACGTTCACGGTCAATCCATCATCACTGTGATGACATGTTTGCATTCATGGTTGACACCATGTCATTCTGCTGTTGTTGGTTGTAGTGACCGTGACTGCAGCATGCAGCAGCAACTGCACAATGCACATGCATGTTGCATGGTTGCTTCTGCATGCTGGATGAGGAGGGGGATGGGATGGGCAAGGATGCCAGTGGTGCGTGCATGCCAGTGGTCATGCCAGCATCATCATTGTCTTCATCCATTGTCTTCAATGTCGTGACATTGCATGCTGTTGTATCATTGACATGTCATGGTGCCACCTCATGTTGTTTGTCATCATTGTGTCATCTCATCATGGTGGTACTGGTTAGCATGACGTGTGTCATCATTGTCGAGTCCGAGTCATTGGTGTCATGTTTGTGGTCAATGCTGCATCAATGTGACATGTCATGGTTGTCATTGTCGAGTTGTCAAATCGCAGCATGACAGTGGCATCATCGCTTGGTTTGTTGAGTTGGCGTCGGCATGATTTGCCACATCCGGAAGTGGTCATTAAGGTTCTGAGTTGGTTACATTGTTGGCGAGGGTTCTACCAACTCTTGCTGCAACCATATCTTATCATGGAATGATCACTGCTCTAGAGGATGAAGTCTCAATGGCCCGTGTCATAAACCAGTGACCCCCCTCTGTTCATATTCCACAAATTCAGCTTCTTGATGACTGGTAGATTGATCAGCCTGAACTTTTTCAGCACAAACTATAGGTCTCTCCAGAGGTTTTTGATGAAATAGTCGAGATCATCAAAGATCACCCCATCTTCACAACAACTCCAACAATCCTCAGCTGGCAATTTTTCTTAATGGTGCAGGTCACTATGGAAATGCTGCTACCTTTCATGACATTGCAGAATGGGCAGGGGTCTCAGTAGGGACTGTACACAACTGCTATAAGTGAGTCATGGTTTCCATTCTACACCATCATGATAGGTTTATCCACTTCAATCTGGATGATGAACAGGACCATCAGGAGAAGCAAAAAGCTGACCAATATGCAGCAGAGTGTTACACTTGGTCTAGGTAGGATCAAGGGTATTCTCAAGAAGAGGATATGGAACTGAGACAAGAGGAGGTAGAGGAAGTCTTGAGAGTCAAGGGATCAGAGGTTCTAAAGTGAATGTGAAAAGACGACTTTGATAGCCCTTAGATGATAAGGCTTTCTGGAAAGTCAAAGCATCCACTTAAGTGCAGGACGAGGTCACTCAGAGAGTTCAAGGTATAAGGATATATTCCACAATGTATCTAAGATACTTGAGGAGGTCAGAGTTAAAGAAAGAAAATATCTCAATGATGTCATGTTTTAAATAGGTAAGGAAAATAAACAAAAGGACGACCTGTGATTGGTCAGAAAATATGGTGTCATTTATGGAACCCTATAGAAGGGTATGGAGTAAGTGGGTGATCCATAATGTGTAAGTCTAAGAAGTTATGGATGACTAGTTGTACAAGGGAAAAGATGAGTTCAACAAAATCATATCCATATCTAGACAATAAGATGAGCAAGATGAAGAGAAAGAATGGGGGGGGGTCCTTTATGAATCGTAACACAGAGAGAACATGTCCTCAATGGAGGGGAGGATATTTGTGTGTTGATGGAACTCCTTTCAATCTCTTTCAAAAACCTGGCTGGCATGGTGAGGGATTTTTTGATTGCAAATCTAATTATTCACTTTCCAACCAGGTAAGTGCCCTCAAATTTATTTAATTATCAGTATTGACTTTGACAGGCTGTGATTCCTCCTCACAATCTGCAAATTGTTGACTATGCAATTTCTGTTCCTGGAAGTTTGCATGATTCAACTGTGTTTCAACACACTCAAATTGCACACTCACCTGAGCAATTTTTTGGTGAGAATGAGTGGCTGTGAGCTGACAGTGCATATGGTTGTCAATCATGGTGTGTGGTCCCATTCAAGAGGCCTACAGAGGGAAGCCTGTCAAGAGATCAAAAGACATTCAACTTTCATTTGTCCAAAGTATATTATATATTTTATAGAGTGCAATGGCCTAAATTAATCTTAGCCTTTAGCCTAGTGCATGTTCATTCTGAGCACCTTTATGGATCTATCAAGGGGAGGTTCCAATCACTATGTGAAATGCGTATCCAAATCCAGTCAAAAAAAGATCTTGAATATGCAAAAACATAGATCAAAACTTGTCTTGTCCTTCACAACATGATAGTCTACATAGAAGAACAACTAGGACTTCAACCATCACTGGCAGCACCTGCTTTTGCTGCAGAGGCGGATGAAGAGAATGGTGGAGGAGATGGGCAGAACTGCCAGGAGCAGGAGACTGCAATTTCACAGCCAATGGCTGCTTCTCTCATTTAGCGAATGCTTCACTTAGCTGGAGTGGGGGCTGACACGGAGGAATATAGTCATTATTGAGGGAAATGACCATTGATTCAGGCAGGGCATGTGTGGAGATAGAAGCAGCAGGGGGCCAGGGCAGGGAAGGTCAGATGATTTCATCAAACATAGAACTATCAAATATTGACTGGGATGGCCTACTATTAGAGGTCCCAGTAGAGACTTCCTGGATCTCACCATCTTCAAGTTCCTCCGGTTTCTCTGTTGGTGCCAATAGCCTGCCAGGGGCTGGCATAGCACTGGCAACAGGAGCAACTTGAGAAGGTAGGAGAACTTTAGCAACATAAGACGGTGGGGTAGCAGCAATGCAAGATGGTGGGGCAGCAGTGATGTGAGACAGCCCAGGAGCAGCTGCAGGTGTGCTATCACTGGCTATGATCATATTTGGTTTCATGTTGAATAGTATAGCTGCTTTTCATGTGTGATTTTGTTTTGGGTTGGCTGTGCCAACGGCAACATTATAAGCAAGGTTCATCCTCCTGACTCCTCCACCAGCTGTGGAGAGACAAGAACCATGGGAAATCCTCTAAGATACTGTCTGACCAATCAATATCGATCATGTGTGAGTGTCATCCTTAATCAGTGCACTGTGTGGGCTGTGGACAGACTTACCAAGCTTGTTATGCTTATTGGACCTCTCTAGGTCCTCAATTGTCAAGCTGGCACCTGTTTGTCCCAAGAGCTTAACTTTCTTGTTGTACTTGGTATGAAGCCTGTAGTAGATCTGCTGATCAGCTTATTCCCTTACTATTTATGAAGTAATTTATGAGATGAAATGACATTGAGTTGCTAGGGCAAGCCCACCAGGCTTGTCCTTGAACTTGGCCAGAAGGTCAGACTCCCATCTGGAAAAAAACACTTTGCTATGTAGTACTACATAGACTTAGATTCTCGACCACCACTACCGTAGTGAGTGTAGCAAAGCAAAGAAATTGACTACATATGCTACTATCAACTCTGTAGCATTTCCATAGTAGTGTAATAGACGATACAATTGACAATAGCTTTATGTAGCACAGAGCTACTAGGTCTACTATACCACCAATAATACTACCATGGATCCCAGACACTATGCCACATCAACCCCGACATCCAGCACCAACTGGATATCATCCTTAGGTTTCAATCACCACTGCCCGCTCTGCATTGTTGTTGTCATCCCATTGGACCCCAAGATTGTGTGCACAAGAGGCTCAGAGAGAGAGATGGAGGCATTGTCATGTCATCCTGTTAAACGCCAAGATGGCACACTCCCTTTGCATGAGAGGTAGGGACAGAAATGAGGACAGCTTGTCCTGGTTATCCAAGTCGCATAGTCTCCAAAGTTGGACCTTGAGATGGCGTGCTCAGCTCAAGCACAAGGGAGGGAGAAAGAGGGGACATATACATGTTGTATCGTCATTTTCGTCAGTCATTGGTAAACGAACTGAAAGACCTCTTGAGGTCGGAGTTCCTGCCTTGACCAGATGACAAATAGCCACCTTGTTCAACACATGCGTCAGCGTTACACACATGATATGAGCAGAGGACGTACAAGCTTGTTGGCGAACTCGATTGCATCGCCTGGACTAGTATCAGTCCTCCTGATCAGTGCCAGCCTCCTTCCTTTTCCCTTTTTCGTTGATAGACTGACGTCAAGGAGGCTCGACAGCACCAAACACGTCCATCCCCGGATCCCCTTGCTTCTGACGCAACTACTTGACCGAGCAAGGAAAATTGTGAGTTGTGAATGTGCGGATTCAACACTTTCTCATGAAATTCTCACGCCACATATTTAGGGCTGACCTTCTTTTGCCTTGTATGCCAGATTCCCGTGACAAGCTTTTTCCCGCCCTTGCTCATCACTGTTGTCGAACACAAACCAGGTATATCTCACATTAGGCATCACTGCTGCATACTCATGTTGTGTCAGGCTGCTTCATTTTCACCCGAGTCCATCCCGCAGCATTCCGAACTTGAACCAACTGCCCAGTTAGTAAGGGTGGGTATAAGAGCCATACCTGGATGATGATGCCAAGATGATCTTAGTCATAAGATCCTCAATACCTACCAAAGAGCTGGTGTATAATAAATATATAGATGACTCGGAGGTCCTTAAATATGCAGTGAGCAACTTGAGATAAGGGTGGGTATAAGAGCCATACCTGGATGACGATGCCAAGATGATCTTGGCTGTAAGATCCTCAATGCCAGGAGGGCACTGGCACATGTCATCAGTCACGCCATCATCACCATCATCATCCTTCCCTCATCTCCAAGTCCCTGCCATGGCATCGATCATCCTCGCCGTCACTGCCGTTGTTGTGCCATCATCCGCATTGGCACTTGTCGTCGCATCGATGTTGTGTCATCGGTGTCGTCAGTGTCGTTGTTGTCGGTCGATGTCATGGTGTTGTCACGCGTCGAGTTGGCGTTGTCATTGTGTCGAGTAGTATCTCAAGTCGCTCACATATTTATGAACGTAGTGTGGTATCGAGATCTCATGGCCAAGATCGTCTCGGCGTTGTCGTCAACAGGTACTGTCACTATCACACCCTCGCCCTTATCTCAAGTTGCTGATCACACATTCAAGTTTAAGGATCTATCTAGAGTTTAAAGGTCCGGTCCGGTCCGGTCTTTTGCCTTTTTTGGAAAAGACCGGACTGCAACCGGTCCTGGGAATTTCCTGATATGGAAAAAACCGGACTGAGACCGAAAAAGACCAATTTCCGGTCTTTTTTGGTCCGGTCCAGTCTGGTCCTTCGGTCTTTTTGCAAGACCGACATACCGAAAAATACTAGACACTCAGGACTTGCGGCTCATATTTTTTCATGTAAATCGGTTCACACGCGGTCGAGATATGACCATTTTAAGATTACATGTTATTTTGGGTAAGATTGACATTGAAAACCCATATCAAGAGATAGAATGGCGTGAGATCAGCGCTTAGCGGTGGCTGTACCGAATTTAGCCGAGGTTCCTGGCTTTCACTTCCGCTATTGATCACGACAATCCGTCCACATATGGTAAAGATACAGTCGATCTCGAGTTGTATGTCATGGAAGGAGGGACTTTTACAAAAAATATCATATCTTACTCAAATAAAATCGTGAAAATATGCAAAAATCAGGGAAAATGCATCAATGTATTGCCAAATAGGGGGTACCATCGGTCCACCCAAAAGACTGGTCGCGACCGGTCTTTTGTCGGTTCTGTATTTTTCCCAAAACTAAAAGACCAAGACTGATTGTAACAAAAACCAGGAAAGACTGGACCGAACCTTAAAACACTAGATCTATCTAATCGAGGATTTTACAACCTGTACCCGGGACCTGTGGGTTTTTCCCTGCACATTGATGACAACGGCAATGACGATGACGAACTGTCGACTCAATGACTCAACCACACTGGCGACATGACGATGCCATGGAAGGGAGACAAGGGCAACAACAACTCGGTTGACCATCACCCCGCCTTTCCTTGGTACCCGTGATGGGTGGGTCTCTGTGCTTAGTGTGCACACTCACTGAGGGCTGATCATGTGATGACCAACTCAGTGAGTAAATGACGACAATTACTTCTCAATGCCAACATGGACTTGACAACAACAAGAGCACGACGACGACGACGACCCAATGGTGGCGCGACGCTGATTGAAGACGTGACAACAACAAGTCAACACCATCACACCACAGCGAGTTAATGAACCACACGTCACATCAACTTGAACACAGCGTCGACCACGAACACCAGGAACTCAATGACCACTACGACTCAATGACGTGAGCAATGTCGAACGCATGACGAACAACACAACGTCATGCCATGTCACGATGTATTGAGTGACACAACAGCATGCCACATTGTGATTTGCGATGAAGATGATGGACGTTGACGTCGACGCCACCACACTGCATCGACGGGCTCAACCACTGAGGGTGAGGGAGTGAGGGAGAGAGGCATAGTATCTCATCCAAACTGACAGGGTTCAGGTTTGAGCATAGCTGGGCCAAAAGATCGTCATTCTCCTTGTCTATCGCCATCTCTTTCGGTGGCGTGATCCAGTCTTTCGTGAAGTTGAGTTGTTCCTTTTTCAGCCAGAATTTCAACATCTGGAGCGCCTCCATCAACAGCAGCGCAATGCAATTTCGCTTCTTTGTGTTGGTCTCGCTACTTGAAGAGAATACACATTTGCAGGGGACTGCGGATGCTTGAATTAGGAGGTAATCAACCGCAATGGCATAGATAGTCAGAAGTAAACCCACCCAAGCTAGTAACAAACAAACAAGTAATGAATCTTCGCGCACAAAAAATGGAGTCTAGTGTAGAACTAACCTTCCAGAACGACAATACCTCCGTGCCTTCGGGGCTCGGCCGACATCACATAGCTAATGAATTCTTGGTCGACATCTTGCGGCACCTGCTGGGATGGCCAAATTCTGATGGTAGGGAGGTGGTACTGAGGTGCCAGTGAAGGCTGGATAAGATCTCCAGCCGTGGCGGTCGGGTTTGCTGTCATTGGTGATATAGTAGTAACGGTATGTGGGGTGGGTTTATTCTGGTATTCTTTCATCTTGAATCATGGTCAGTGTGTTAATTGAACGTGAGCCGCAGTCCAACTTACTAATGAGAGTAGCTCTTCTCGTGCTTTTACCGCTGTAGGTTTGCTCCAGTGCTCATCAATCCAGCTCAATCTGATGGTGGGTTTGATGACTAGTAACCACACAACGTCAGAGGCGATGTCGTGGTAGCAAGCTGTGGACTTACACATAGAGACGACGTATGTGCGGGTTTGACCCATGCGCTGGTAGTACTTCTGGGCCCAATGCAGTCCGGTCTTGATGAAGGGGGCGCACTGCAGCTCGCTATCAGCCAGTGCTTCCCATTGTATCAGAAGCGTTTCGAATGCGGGTATTATGCCACCAAGAACTGGCATACTCTCACTCAACATGGTTCGCTGGGCATGGCGAGGTATCTGTAATATTCAAGTAGTTAGGGCAGGCAGCAGGCCTATATATGCACTGAAAATCAGTATTTACCTGTAAGACGATCTCCAAGTCTTGGAGAACCTCCCAATCCATCGGTGTTAGCTTGTGTCCAGAAAGCTCATCTTTCGGACCATGAGACAAAGCAAGAAAGCTATCAACAGCCTGTATAGAGATAAGTTAGTGGTTTCGTGTTGCAAATTAAGAGGTAAACTTATGAGTCGGACGGCACGAAGTCAGTTGATCATGATGTAAATGGAATCCCAGCGAGTCTTGATGTCACAGAGCAGCTCGACATTGGGTACCTGAGTAGGGTTACCAGTATACCATTGGTTTGCGTTCCCATTCAAGTTGATAATAGTGTTGTGAAACCCTTTGCGATGCATCAGCAAAATGACCCTAGGCTGTACAGAGCTATGTGGACTTTCAGAGCACCCCAGATTCTACAGGAAGGTACCCACTAATGGAGGGTCTCACAGAAGTGCCAAGACATGTATACCTTGACTGAATCAAGACCCCCTCTCTGAGACCATTTACTCCATAGACAGTGACAGACCTGCACACTACTCTGAAGACAGACTAAAATAGTAAACAGATCATTCTATTTGAGCAGCCGAGATCACGATTACT
The DNA here is from genome assembly GCA_038092295.1 of Leccinum arenicola. NCBI lineage: Eukaryota > Fungi > Basidiomycota > Agaricomycetes > Boletales > Boletaceae > Leccinum > Leccinum arenicola. The sequence goes on along the minus strand of JBBPQC010000010.1, from coordinate 2,806 downwards.
ACACAGATGGACTAAAATAGTAAACAAATCACTCTATCATATTGAGCAGCCGAGATTGTGGTTGTACAAATCAGGTAACAAATTAAATAAACAACAAATGGGGAAATGACCCAATCAGTCTAAAACTACCCGAAAGTCACCACTGTATGCAATCACGCGGCCCGCTTCAGGAAGTGTCCTGATCTCAGGGTCAATACTCACTGATAAGATATTATGGATAGTAGCACGTACCTCCCATTAGATGCCCAACTGACTCACAACTCCTTGGTTTTCACAGCATGTTTCGGGACTTGATCGATTTGACGTTGCATGTCTACTAAATAACCAGTGAAAATCTTCGAGTAGGTGATGTATTCAAACGGTCAGTCTTGTCGAGTGCCAGCTTGAACGTACTCATCGAGGGCAGCTCGAATCTGTATGTAAGATGTGAGTGATATAGACGGGAAGATGAAGAGACAAGAAAAAAGAAAAAAGAGAAGCCATACCGCAGTCGCCACAAGGCACACAGCAACCTTTGGAACTTCCCACAAAAAAACTTTGGGGAAAGCAGAGTTGAGCGACAAGGAAGAATAAAAAAAATTCGTAATGAGAGCAGCCAACACTGGATGTGCCAGGCCATGTTGTTGGTAGAGCCCTGAAAAGATCAAGTTAGAAGATGTAACCTACACATGTCTAACAAACCTCATTGTCAACACCGTTTCTCAAGAACCTAGCTTCCTTGATCAACATTTGAGAATTGATTCTATTCCGAAGTGTGATCGGGTCCGATGTTGTAGAATCTAGGTAAAATTTCACATGCCTTGGCCTTGATAGTTGACCACCACATCATTAAGGATTCCCATAACTAGGAGTGTGTCAGCAAAAACCAGCGTGCACACAGAGTACTTACCAGGATGGCAAGGGGCCCACAATAGTTGGGCCAATAGCCTGCAGAGTTTAGTTCATAAATGTTAAGGAAGTGGAATTGAACTTACCTGAAGGAACATTTTCACACTCAACAAGGGCTTCGCTGAAGATTTCTATGGATGATACATTGAGGAATATGGATCAAGTCGGGAACGGTTGCTTCGTTGCTGAATCGCATTGCACAATGAGCTTCGCATGCTCGATGACCTGGTGGAATCCGAACGGATAAGACCTAAGTTTTGTTGGGTGACCCTGCAATTCACCATCCGGTGCTGTTGCCTGTGAACCATTTTCTGTGCTGCCTGTGTTGTTGGGGGCGACTGAAGGCCTAACAACCTCAGCTGAAGGTTGTTGCTGACTGTGAATTGTACAAAGATAATCTGGTGACGGGGTGCAGGGAAACCCGTTGCGTTGATGATGTGCACATATGACATCTTCTCCCTGTCACTGCAATTCAACAAGTAAAACGGGATCTGGAAAGACATGCGTCAGTAATGCTCGATCAATGCAAGTAAAGTTACCTATGCGATCGTCTTCAGGAGGATTTCTGACTGACTGACCGTAATGATTCGGCTCATGATGAGAATCCTCCCATTGGTCTGAAGGCTTCGTTAGTAGGCAATAAGACAAGAAAAATTAACAGACCAGGTTCCAGCGCCAGACCACCCGGGATACCATTGTCTTCGTTATGAAGAGCCGCAGCGTCCTCATCAATGTACTGCCCTACGGTTGGCAAGGCATGAGTCAGCGCAATGACACGCATAAAATCATACCTCTTAAATGTGCACTGTGGGCCGGAGAGCCTTGTTGAGGAGATTATTAGTATAGAACTCGTTCGGTTGGCAAGGCATGAGTCAGCACAACGACATGCATAAAATCATACCTCTTAAATGTGCACTGTGGGCCGGAGAGCCTTGTCGAGGAGATTATTAGTATAGAACTCGTTAGGTGACCTGCACATACCTAGAGCACTGGCATATAAAGCCGCTTCAGCCGCCCTGTTGTCTTCATCAGGCAACATCTCATCGATGTCAGGTTCGGAAAGCTGCCTGAGATCAGGGAACTCTGCTTGCTGGGAGGGAAAGCCGACCTGATGATCGCCACCATTGTCTTCGTCGGTGTGAAAGTCGTATAGCGGTGGGGCCGGGACTTGTGACATTTTATTCAGATCATGGACAGAGAGGTTCTTGACAATGTACCATATTGAGACTGGGATCGTTGTTTCATTTGCGAGTTCCTAAGCAGAATGGGCGAAGTCGGCATGGCAGTGAATGGTGTCCCACGAGAGATGGGTGCAATGGAACCTCCTCAAGACATGGGAGCGACAGAGCCTCCGCAGGACATCGGGTTAGTCGAACCCCTCCAAGACGTGGGAGTTGAAGAGAAGCTTTGTGAGGAAGGAGGGACTGAACCTGTGGTTGAAGCATTGTGAGAGAATGGGCTACCAAGAGGCGTTGTGGAACGAGAAACGGAGGAGGGAAGGTGATATCTGTATCGCGAGCCTGGCTGAGATGCCTGCCATGTTGGCTTAGGCGGGGGAGTATATGCAATGTGATACGACATAATAAGTACAGTAGGTAACACAGTCTGACATCGATCATCCTTGTCAAACGATTCTCCGACGAACACTCTTCCCCTCCAAATAGTAACTAGATCCAATTAGGCTAGAGCAGGTGTAACCCCTGGGTACTGAGGCCCATACCCCTACCCCTACCCCTCGAGGGTATGTACCCTTCAGGAGGGTCAAGGGTACACTCAGGGGGTACCCTTGGATATACCCTTCAAGGGTATACCCCTCAACTACAAATCACTTATGTGTTCAAATATGATTGTTAGACCATTATAGTGATGACAAGTCTGACATGAGGTCACCAGAGTGGAACTTTTAATAGCCCCTGAG